>VXBJ01000267.1:108478-318415 GCA_013400055.1 Nycticryphes semicollaris
TTTTTTTTTTTTTTTGCACTTGGTTTATGGAAATTTTCTGACTATAGCAGACTAGTCACATATAAATATACAGCATATATATACACAGAAATTACAAAAATACATTTTATTTATATTTGATTTTTAAATAATAAAAATGAAAATTCACTTGTGTTCAAAGATTAGTTAGCATTCCAAAAGCTTCTGCAATATTTAAGGTATTGGAGCAGAAGATATCTGTAATATTCTAGGATAACTATGTGTCACAATCTCAGTCAGGGTTTATAATATAATTATTTTGGGAAAAAAATAGCTCTGCTTTAAAAGTTTGTGCTTCATGTGGTTTTTTTCTATCCCCTATTCTAGTCTCCTCTCTCCTTTTCCTGTCATTTACTGATGGCCAAAAAGCTAAACCAAGTTCCCTTTCTCACCTCAGTAAAGACCAAAGAAACTCAGGGAAATTAAAGGATCAGAGAAAATAGCATAAGCAATTGAGGATAGCTAAATAACTTATTGAAATGAAGGACATTACCTTTAACTCCAGTTGACATCAAACATGCCCAACACAATAAATTTTGCAAGAGCTTCGGTTCCCAAAGCTAATTGCCAAAGGAACTGAAAACAATTGTTCATGATCTCCAACTGTTTTGTACAACTGCAAAAGATGAACTATTGTCCCATTCAACTGGTTTGATTTTCTTTTGGGATTGGATTCATACAACAATGCAATTTAACAATTGGTCACCTTTATCTTGCACAATATAAAGTCAGCATAATTTCTGGAAACGCTCTCTTTTTCACAGAACATTAGTATTTTTGTTAATTCATGTAATAGTTTAGTTATTTACATGTTAATATAATAATCAGGTCCTCTACATTCAAAACTTTCTGGGTGTGTATTCACTGTTCCAGTGTAATCAAAATCAACTGCAACTTCAGGTAGCACTTTCTGGCATCACTTTTGTAGATACCATTGTTTAAGAAAGAGAAAAAAGCACTGCGTTAAACAGAGGTTTTCTTGTCCAAGCAGGTGTGTTAATTATTCCAGGCTGGAAAGACTTGCTCAAAGGTCTCAGGTTTACCAGCTTCACATGCATTCAGAATCAAAAGGCTGAATATAGAGCAAACACGAATAACCTTTTTTCATTTCTCCTGCAAGCTTCAAGCACCAATATGCTTTTCTGGCTTTTCGTGCATTATATTCTCTCACTTTGAAAAAAATCTCCTCCATAACTCAGCAGTGGCATTCAGGGACAAGGTAGCCACCAATTATCAAAATATCATTAACCTTCTTCACAGTCTTCTCTTCTTTCACTTCTTTGTACTGTTAATAGGATGAGGAGAATTGGGACTATTTACAGGACATTTATTTGTATTACTTATTCATCTTGAATCCTTTTGCTTTGAATACAGTCCCTAGAATGAAAAGGCTGAATGACTCTGCATTGCTGAAATCAACACCCTTTATACAATGCCCTGCAGCAAAAAATCAACCTGGCTGCTGCCACACGTACCATGGCCTTTAGCTAACCGTGTTCTACTGTATTTTTTTCTTTAATCAAAGTTTTGACATGCAGAACTTATTTTCAGCAGCTCCAGTTATTTCAGTTCAAATGAAACATTGTGTGGTGCAGACACATTCAGCAGCATCTCTAGTGATGATGGGTCACAGTACGAGAGCTAAGTGACAAACAATTGCGTATGATCAATCTCATCCATATTAAACAGTTACCTGGCAGCATTTCCTTAGCTGGCAAGCAGAATTATGTACTTTCAAAGTCCTGTTGCTTTACTTTAAGTCATTTCTTAGGGTTGACTCTTCAGACAGAGAAAAATGTCATCACTTAGGCACAATTTACAGCAAGTTTGTAACTGAAAATTAAAGGAGTCACTTTCTTGGCTACCCCAGGTTGCAAGGTACAAGTTCTGTGCACAAAAGATATTAGACTTGGAACTCAAACATATCTGTTTGCTTCTTGGCCAGTTTAGCAACTTCTTCTCTTATTGCCTTTACAAGAGCAGCTGTAGAAATGTTGGTGAGAGGAGCATCAGACGGGTCATTTTCTGTCAAGCTCTGCTGAGAAGCTGCGGTGGACGCCAAAGGAGCTTGTTCCAAGCTGGGATGCATGCTTGCCTGCTGGCTGTATTGGCGAGGAAGTCGTGAAGGAGAATTGTGTTGGTAGCGGGGCCTCGGATAAGCCTCGATGTATCCAGGTAGTGGTACCTGTAGAGCATTGTAATTATAGAAAATTATACCGAACAATTGATCCATAGTGCCACCTGCCATCTAACACAAACCTCCTTGGGTCAGAATAAGAAGTAAAGATAAGACCACATGAAGAGAATGTAAGCCTTATACTCCTAAGCATCTGTTTACAAATGTCTATGTTGGCATGTGTCATTTATGGACATGTCAATGTACTGGTAGTCAACTCCCCACACCGTGACAACAAAAACACCTTGCCAGGGAAACATTGCATGCCCTAATTTAACATCACTGCAAAAAAATCAAAAGGAGAAAGCTTTTTTGAAAGTGTTTCCTCTGCTCACTAGTCCTCCTAAACTTTTCAGTTTTAAACAGATAGCACCACTGCATTGCAGAACACAAAAAAGCCTAGAAGGGAAAAGTAGATTTTGCTGATTTGCAGCTTCTGTCTAATCCAAGTCAGCCAAGTCTCTGGACTTACTGTACCTAAGAAAAATTCACTAGATCCAGAAAACAAGCATAAGCTCAGGTACACCAACCTGGAAACTCAACACTGACTTCTCAGTCAGGATTTCTGACCACATTTAACAAAATTACATAGGGGATTCACAATTTTACTTAACTGTGGCTAAAACTAAAATAATAACGTAGGTCCTTTAGTCACAGTGAGATATCTTGCTTCACAAATCCATGAAACATTATATCAGTCTTTATAGTCCTTGGAAGTTTTTAATGCATCAAATAGTATTAAATAATGTTTTGCAAAGTCCATAAAACAGGAATCTACAGTGCTTCATTTTGAAGAAGGCTTTATGTTGTTACAGAAGGCAAGCTATAACCTATTACTAGGACAAGGTAATTTCTTCTTGAGAACAAGCTTACCAGCTGAGGGTTCTAAATCCATGCCAATGGCAAGTACATAAGGAAAGTTCAGTGATGCTCTTTTATGAATGGATGGAAAACAATGAGTATC
The DNA here is from genome assembly GCA_013400055.1 of Nycticryphes semicollaris. NCBI lineage: Eukaryota > Metazoa > Chordata > Aves > Charadriiformes > Rostratulidae > Nycticryphes > Nycticryphes semicollaris. The sequence goes on from VXBJ01000267.1 coordinate 111,637, forward strand.
TACACAATACTCAGAATACTATACTTACAACTTAATTGGTAAGTTTCCACAATGTTTAATCACTAAAAAGTTAACTTCATAATTATTTTTGCTTTAAATGTGAAAAACACATGGGTTTTAATTTCCAAGTACTTTAAGGTGTTATATTAGCATGCAATACAGGTGTCCAGGCATATATCTCAGCTAATTTTGGGATTTCAGTTAGCCTGAGGTGTAAGGGGCATCATCCACCAGGGCTAAGGCATGGTTGGGTATGCCAGAAGCAAAATTTCAGAATTTCAGGTGTCTGCAAGCAGACTGAAATATCAAGCTGTGAAACATCTGCCATATACCTTCTGTGAACATGGAGGCCTCAGCATGGACTTCAGAAAGAGAGTTTTGGAATTTCACTTAAACCCCTTTTGGCTCTGGCCCTGTGAGACTTTAACAACCCCTTGGGTGCTTTGGAAAAACTTACCACTTCAGACATCTAAGAACCTATGAAAACCTCACCACTAGGGTTTACATATGCTCTATACAATTTTGGATATCCAACAAGTGATAAAGAGAATGTCAAACTCATTCAGTATGGTGTGATGAGACAAACATAGGAAGCTGGCATGATACGAAAGTGATTGTTAAATGTAGTTGACTCTATTTAGTTTACAATAGATTATTCAGAAGACAAACATTTTAGTAGTACACGTGAACACGCCACTAGGGGCCACCAGGTTACTACTTTCACTAATCAGCATCTAGCAATTTGGAAAATAAATGCTTTGTTGAATACAATTGCCTTCTGCCACGAAACTTAGTGCTTCAATACTTACCATTTAGCTGAGAAAAGAGTACTCTACAGTAAATTAAGCTGATAAGATTATTCTTTGTCAAATCTGTTTCCTCTGTTACTTTGTTTACAGTCCAACTAGTGGAAATGTATGAATAGTAAAGAATTTCAATTTTCACCTTGTTCTAAGCAATTTTCAATAAAATCTTGGAAGCATGATTGAGCTATAATCTAGCGGCTCAGAAAACAGACAACATCCAGAAACTGAAATCCTGAGTATTACTTTAGATCTTTATTTTTTTCAGTTATTTCAGTTATTATACATGCTTTCTGGTGATCTTACACTGTAATGCTATTACTAGTTCCTCTAGTAAAGATTTTCAAATAAAAACAATTTCTTGAAAGATTTGCAGTCCTTAGGAGGTAAGAAAAATTCATTGTAGAAACTGCAGTGGTTTGGTTCTACATTTTTTATCTTTGCATGTAAAGTCACAGGAAGGCTGAAAGTCTGAGCAACAAGAAGTTGTTAAAGCTCTGCAATGGTTAAATGGAGTCAAAAGGAACATTTGTTTCCTTTGAATTCCTTATTGCCAAATTTATTTTTCACACAGCTTCTCACATCCCTCTCTATTCCTTTGTGTACGGTCTTCCCTTTTAACAAGTGATACCTAACTCATTTTTCGCATGGGACTGCAGCCAAGGAGTAAAGACAAATTTTTTGGGGGGTTGGGTTTGGTTTTTTTTCTTCAAGAATATATTTAAAATGATTGCACAGGCACAACAGGCCTCCTTGATTTAAAACGTCAGCTGGGTTAAAAACAACCAACCAAAAAAAACCCACCAATAAATATCAAAAATAAATAAAACAAAGAAAAGAAAAAGGGTTTCTATGCTTTAAAGGGCAGTTCTGGGAAGGGAATCTGTACAACTGCATCAAAAGCCTCCAGGTGTCAGGGCCACATCAGCAGATGTGCTCGGTTTACAGCTGAACATGCTTCTTTTTTCTTGAGAGTTCGGTCTACAAACTCAGGCTTGCATCTGATAGTCAAACTGAATTCTTTTCCTCACAGGCATCGGGAGCACTAATAAAGATTTGGCAAGAAATAGCCGCCCCCACGAACATTTATATGACCATGTTGTCTCTCGCTTAGCTGCTCAAAGACAACTATTAGACTCCAACTGCAATTCACTAAAATATTCTGTTGATGATATGCACACGGAAATAGAATCTAACTCCCAGTTTGTTTAGCTGAATTAATTCTGCATAAATACCAGATGTGAGCTCAAGCAGCAGATTTGATCTTTTTTTTCCTAGTGGAAACAATTTTTCCTAGTGGAAAAAAAAGGCCTAAATTTTAGAAATTGTTTCAAACATTATAAACTACTGCAATTCATTTCAGGATGTCTCAACTTTATTTCTTTGAAATATAGGTATACTTTGGGCTAAAAATTACATCTGCCCCAGACTAGGACTGTGCAATTATTTAATTTATCGTCTGTCACCACAGCCTGCAGGAAGACTTGAAACACTGCATAGCAGAGCTGCAGCAGAGCCAGGAGCTAGGATTGGGCAGCTGGGCTGCCTCGAGAGAAGCCTCCAGGAGGGAAAGGTGCTCCCCAACTTCCAAACAGCAGAAGGCCATCTTCTCCTCCCACATGCCTATCCAAATATTTAACCTCTGTCTTGGGAAAGAAAAATGGTACCTAACACACCGACTTTAAATAGGTGGCAGCTCCTCACCTAATGAATGATTTAACTCTCTAGAAGGCCTTACAGTTCATGGGATGGCCAGCTAAAGTATCTATGCCTCCTCTCATAACTTTTCACTGCTATAGACTATTTCCATTCAAGGAAGAATTATCTTGCTCAGATTCTTTGCTGATTTCTTAGCATTGCTTTAAACCCCGCCTGGAGGTTTATATATCATTATATCAATATATCATATATCACAGAAAATATATGTAGTTAGAAAAACAAGGAAGCTTACTGAGTCTGCCCACTGCCCTGGTAATTCGTTCTCTCCAGCGTAGGACATCCAGGCTTGGTTCCGATATGCGGCGGGTGGTGTTGGGATAAAATAGCCTGTGAAGCCAGGTCGGTTTGCTGCTGGTATGGCAAACACTGCTGGTACAGTATTTCCTAGTAAGAAAGAGAGTAGATATAATTAATAGCTGACATTTTCAGTTATAAATTAGATGATACTTATGAAGTAACTGGCCTCAGTCTGTTTTTTTGGTTTTTTTTCTGGTGAGAATGTGATCATCATTGGTTGGACATAAGGCTCCCACCATCTGAATAGAACACCTCTGTAATGCTGGGAGATACTGGAGAAGGTAATTTTGCAGTTGTCTGTAATCATGCACAGCCTGAAAATAAAGATATAAGGCCTTAGTCATTAGGACTTGGACCTTGTAAGAACTGATCTTCATTAAAACTTGGAACTATTAGGAAAAAGGCTTTTTCTTCCTCTTGCATTTGCTTCCTTGTATTCAATTTTTAGATTTTGCAACCATGGGTTTCAGAGTAGTACACCTTTCTTTTCAACAGCAGGTTATAGAGCATTCAGTTTACACAGTAAAACTGACTTAATATCTCTAGACACAAAACCTACAAAAATGAGTGAGCGATATATTTAAAAGGCTGTAATCTCAACAACCCTATTATAAAACTTCAATGCTTCCAATAGAAAATATCAAGGCTCTACCTGCTCAATTCCCTTCCCAGGAAGAGTCTATGACTGCAATACATTATGCAGCTGCCACTTAAATAAATATTTCCAAGGAAACTTGTTGATGCCAAATCTGTTTTATCACATCTCCATCAAGATGTATGCACAGGGACATCAAAGAAGCCTTCAACTACAATTCCACTATCATACTCCAAGTTGGGTGGGAGAAACCAGCATTCCTAGTATGACATTCAGCCAAATCTCTAGATATGGTTATATCTGCTCTTTCAGGTAGGGTTTATAACTGGGGCTCACAGAGATACAGAGAACAATGTGGTTCTTGCTGCAATTACTCAAATTACCCACAGGATATAACTAGACAGTCTGAAAGACCAGCATCTTCTGATACATTCCCACTATTTCCCTTGAGAGAAGCCATCATAACTCCATGTATTTGCCAAGTTTGGAGTAAAATACAAGCAACTTGCTTGTCCAGTAATACTTCCTTCCTCTAGTGTCTATTTACTTGCAAAGACAGATACCAACACTGTACCACTGCTACACTAATGTCACAAAAATCTCATTCCTAAGTCCTGGGTAGGAAAGCTCTGTATCATCTTTATCAGGCAGTAAACAAAGAACATGGATGGCGTGCTTTGAGTACTCAGTTATAATACATGGACATGCGTCTTACTTTCCAGATTCACGAATTCAAATAGCAAACATAACACCATTTATGTGAAAGCAGAAGAGACAGTAAACCCCATAAGAATACAACAAAGTACAACTCAAGTGTTTTCTGTGAGGAATGGATGTGCTGTAATGTTGCATAGATGGGCACTGGCTCTATTTTAGTCAACGCAGAGACTAATTCCTTTCACTTCCACTTGCACGTCATTTGAATATTGTCAACAACATATCTGTTTTTAACATACAGCAGTAAAACCTCCAAATCATTGGAAATGATCAAGAAGTGTAACAGAGAACACATTACTATAGACACTAAGAGCGAGCTCTTGGTAGCGTAGCATATTTTATAGCTTCAAATGCTTTAAAATGAAAGGGTAAGCATCTGCTCTTTTCAGATTCACATGCACAATTTGCAGAAGGTATTACAAGAATTGAGAGCAGAATGGGTTCTTCAAACCTACTATATTTAATTAAATGACAACAGATTTGCATACCCACATTATTATTCTTAATAGAATATGATGGATAGAATGGAGATAATGCTCTGTTGCTTCTGAGAAAGCTAAGAAAGAAATTTTCCTGGCAGATTCACAGATCAATGTCTAATAAAGCTACCAATTTCAAAACTTTGACCTCACAATGTAATATGATTTTAATCTTGTAAGGTCTTTTCTATAGCTCTTCAAGAAAACAGTTTTTTGCCAATGAGAAGCTATTTCAAATATTTTCCTAGCTAAATATTATCCAGATACCAACAAAACAATATATCAGCTTAATCTCATGATTAAATCAATTTCTTTGTAAAAAAAAAAATTCATTTCAAAAGGACCAGGAACTCACTAGGCCTTTAAAGCCAGGAAATTTAGACCCAAACCAAGTTCTCCACTTGAGCATGAACTAACTTCTCAAAAACAAGAGTGGAGATGAGCTATGCCAAAAGCACTGCTGCTGTGTGATTTGAAAGGAAAGAGGCATGTATCTTTAACTTACACCCCTCAGCAGCCCATTGTAGTGACAAGGCTAGGAATAAAGTTTCTCAAGAGGAAATAGGGAGTCATAAAACTCATCACACAGTCAGGTTGGAAAATCCCAGTCTTGCGCACGCTATTCTTCAAGTCCACTTGTTTTTCCTCCCTTTACTTACAAACCAAGCAGAGCTGAATGCCATTGACCCTCCTTCTGCAGCACTACTTACAGCTCCATTGTGCATACTCCGTTTTCAAGCATTTAGCCTGATATTCTTGACTGATAAAATAATGGAAGGATACACCTCATTTCTCCATGCCCATCAGAACCGTTACCCATCTCTCCTGCTTTATTTCTGTACATGGTGCAACCCAAGATACAAGATGAATTCCACTAGATTTCATGGTACAAATGAATGGTTTTACTGGGCTTTAATAATTCAGATTCTTGATTAGTGAGCCAGCAGAATGCTATACTTGAACAATGACCATCTGGTATATTATTGCTGGATCTTACCATCAGAAATTACTATTTTCTGGTGCTTCTGCAGGATGGCTAGTGTTTTACAATGCCACCCATACTGCATTTACAAAGGAGAAGTCTTTTGTAAACTCCATCCGTTGCAGCAATAAGAACCACCTAATACAGGCCTTCTCCAAATAATCATCTGTATTTGCTATATCCCACACATTCATTTGCATGCAAAATAAATTGTGAGACTCTCAAAGCTGCAAGTTGGGTTTGCACTATTTTTTCACCTGAGTGAAAAGCTGATTGATCGAGCGGACCAACAGACATCGGAGCTCTTGAACCAGGTGCAAAAGATGCCTGATCATGATGCTGGGCCTGATCTGCCCCGCTGGACTCAGGTATTCTCACTTTGCTGCCAATATCTGATGTAGACCTGTGCATTAAGAAACCAAAAAATAGAAACTTTTGTCATTCTGATTGACAGATGAGATTCATAGCCACATGCATGCCTATCAGCTCCAGTATGACAAGCCAGCTAGATAGAAGCTATCTGGTTTTGCTCTGGCATGACAGAAGAAGTTTGGAGAACAACTGGAGAACGAGAAGTCGGAGAACAACTGCTTTAGCCTGGCCACTACTGTGCCAAAGCATGTTATGACCATTGCACAGAGCTTAGCTTGCTGCTTTAAGCAAATTCCTGTGACATGCAACACAAAAACCAGAGCTCATCAACACAAGATTGCAGACAGTAATATATTACTGCAGCATATATGACTTGGTATCATATAGTACGAGACTACTATGGTACATAACGTTAACTGCACTTGGGAAGTACTAAACTCTTTTGAAAAAGGGTGTCCCAGCTGCTTTAGAGCTAAAATATACAGTAGATGAACAAAAATAGGTCAACAAAAAGTATCTGTATCCTGAATGTTTGGGCACCGTTACATTATCATTAGCAGTCCCTCAGGAAAGTTTCCTTTGGCCTGGGTGCTCCCCAGCAGCTCTGGGCAGGTCTGTGGTGCCTCCAATTGCAGCTAGCACCTGACAGTACCCAACAGCACAGCACTGAATGAGTTCATCCACCACAGAAGTCTAAAAATTCCTTGAAATGCATTTGATGGAGTCCTGTTATACAAGGAAGAGGCAAAGTGAATGCACTGAGCTAAGGCAGTCAGGCTTTTGCACTTACTTAGCCTCAGAAATTCAAGTATGAAATATCTGAAAGCTAGGCAGAAATTCCCAGACACAGAGTACTGAGAAACATCTTACAATTCATCCATATCCTGTTGCAAGTCCTTACAATAGAGAAAAGCAGGCAGAATGACAGAGCAAATTATCTACTACCCATCTACAATACAATACGACATTATGTGAGTTGAGGCAAAGTACGCTTTAAAAGAAATCAGAGAACTTGATTTCCTAAGTTTATTGAAACTGGTTACCTAATAGAAAACTCATTGTTATTCCTTTCCTCTTCATGTTAAAATGAAATAAAATCAACATGTTTCTAACTTCAAGAATGTGTCTTCGCAAGTGCCTTGTAAGCAGCTTGTAAGTTCTACTTCAGGGTTTGCCCCAGTTCTTATTACAACAGTGGATTTTAGAGATCATACCTAAAATAAAACAACAGATAAATACCTCCTGAGAGAGGCAACCGCCACAGGACCTGTTCTGGGAGGGACCGGAGGTGGAGGAGAACCCATTACCATCTCAGGAAGCTGAGAGAATCTGTAAGCCTGTAAAGGAGAAAAATAAGTATTTTCTGAAACACCAATAGATCTCAGTCAAATTAAAAACCAAAAGACCTCAGAAATTAAATACCTGCTTTGTGTGCCTGCCAACAGGAAGTTAACTTTTTGTGGCATCAATAGTTGCATTTTATTTGAGAATTTATAGTGCTTCGGTGATTTTAGGATGTGGAAAATAACACAAACAAATGAACTCAGAGCCAAGATGAAGTCTAATTAAAATAAAAAACATTAAACGCTATCTCTGTGATTTTTTTAACCTTTCTGGCAAAGGAGATCTGTTATGATTATGTGAGACTCAACAGCTGCTTTGGACATACAGGAGAAAGATCTCACTATTTTCATTTCCTCCATAAACAAAGTATTTTAAAGATTCAGAAAGCACCCTCAGAGCAGCATCTAGTGAAGTGAAGCTGCCTGTGAGCAATGCATATTTCAACCTCTTCCTTTCAGCCTTGAAGAGATAAAAATGCTTCACAAAACCCCCAAGCTTTGTAACTTTCTAAAGCAATAAGGAAAGTCTCAAACAGTTCTGAAAAAGCAGAGTAATTCAGAACACGGGATCAATCCACTAAGTCACAAAATTAAACATCTTACCCTCACAGTAATTCTGGATTTCATCACTAATATATGTGAAGAACAACTAATCATGTACTTGAAATCCATGGCAAACAAAAAATTACAGGCAGGACAAAATTTCTCTTCTAAATTCTTTGTACTGCTGTAGATTAGAGGTCATAATTTTGCTAAATACACTTCAAGACGGAAGGATGATATCTCTCTAGCGCTTCATTGACACTTCAACGCATTGTGATTTGGGGATTTATTTTTTTTTAATCACATTTTGATTGACGATGCTTCAGAGCAATGCACAGGATTAAAGATAAGGTCAGAGCAATAGCAAATGACAAATTATGGGGAGGCTGTCCAGTATCAAGATACTGTCATTTTGGCAAAAACTAGAGTCCAAATTCCAATCATAGCACTTTGGCCCTCTAAAAGAGAGATATCTGGCTTAGAGAAGCTCCCTCCACAAACAGCAGAAAAAGCTAAAAACACATTACCATGGGATGAGTCATTCTCTTATCTCCTGCCTGTAGAAAGAGCCTACAGGATTTACATGATTAGCTCAGACTTAACACCTACATTTAGGTTTGAATTTGGCAATATAAATCCCACACCAAATATCAAAAACCACTATCTTGCAGTAACCTTCTTTAAAGATTACACATTTAGACAATGTTCCAATACTGTCTTTCTCAAGTGGCTGTAAAACTGGGTTAACACAAAGGAAAGGTAACTTAGCAAGTACTGACTTTTGATGTCAGAGTCTCTAAGGGAAAAGCAATACAGACCAAGCATCTTCCTCCCGCCTCTCACTGCCACCCCTTTTGAAGCAGGGTAGAACCCCTCACAGGCATGTCTATGAAAATAATTTTTCTTTTCATGCCACCTACAAAGTCTCCTAATATTTACTTTCACCACGCTTCAATGGTATTTAAAGTATTCCTATATTTAGGTAGAAAAAAAAAAATCTAAAAAGGCAATGGTACATTTCCTAGCCAGGATTGGAAAACTGATTTTTAATGAAAGGACTGTATAGAAAAACAAATGGTATTCGCATCAAAGAAAACCTCAATTAGGTTTCTCCTAATAGCATTGGACTTGAAATGGTCTGCAATGCCTCTTCTGCATCTGAAAAGCTGGCAGTGCTCTCACAGGCTGAACTGAACGCTTCCTTCTGGCTCCAAAAGCCTTTCATCCCACATCTTGCTCTCAGCATGCATTTGTACCAAGTATGAAATTCAATTTTTCCCCAATTTTAAAGGCACAGTACATGAGCTAATATTCCGGAGTGGTTGGTGACTCCAGCTATCATTTGAATATCACAGGGTAGACGGAGACACAGAGGCAGATTTGGGCTTTCTCTTGTGTGTGACTGGATGTGCTTTGGCATAATGATATGAAAGTAGACATTTTAAGGGATCACAAAGAACATAATGTGCTGCGACTTGCACTAAAAATTTTGGTGAAAAAAAAAAGTAAAATAGAAAATCAAAGCACTTATTTTGCTGCTTACATATGAGATAAACAATTTTGGGTGAGCGGCAACATTTTGCTAATGGCTGGATAGAGGGAATCCTGTTAAAGTGAAAAATCCTGTTGTGAGACCTGCTACGGCACACCAAAGAACAGTCTGTCCTGCGGGACGGAAGTCAGTCCTCTTTGGGCTGAGCTTCCACAAATTCCAAAACCATTATGAGACTGAACTCCAATAAAATCACAGAATATCAGGGATTGGAAGGGATCTTGAAAGATCATCTAGTCCAATCCCACTGCTGGAGTAGTAACACCTAGATCAGGTCACAGGAACGCGTCCAGGAGGGTTTTGAATATGTCCAGAAAAGGAGACTCCACAACCTCTCTGGGCAGCCGGTTCTAGTGTTCTGTTACCCTCACTGTGAAGAAGTTTTTTCTCATATTTAAGTGGAACCTCTTATGTTCCAGCTTGCACTCATTGCCCCATGTCCTATCATTGGCCATCACTGAGAAGAGCCTGGCTCCATCCTCCTGACACTCACCTTTTACATATTTATAAACATTAATGAGGTCACCCCTCAGTCTCTGGTTCTCCAAGCTAAAGAGACCCAGCTCCCTCAGCCTTTCCTTGTATGGGAGATGCTCCACTCCNTTTCCAATGGGTTGGACATTGATGTTTTCCTACATGCAACACATAAATGGAAAAAACTCGAGAGGCTAAATTAAACCAAGTTTTACTGAAGAGGCCTATCTGCTGTAGATTTAGATGAGGGACTTAGGTTCTAAGGCTAACACGAATGCAGAATTAAAGTCACTTCACTAAAATTCGTACACTTTGCCAAGTTTATCTTTCAAAAAAAAAGTGTTGCATAACTTTTGTTGTTCACCAAGAAATCCCCCAAAACAACTTAAGAAGAGAAACATTCTGCATGGATTCCAAACTCTACTTTGTTGAAAAATGAGGATTGTATAAAACAAAGGCTATAACAATCACTGGCAGTAATCAAGTAATCAAATTTGAGATTCAGGACAGACTGCAGACCCCATGTCACCCTTTCAGAAAGAAATGCCAGTGAAGGAGTCTGCTGTAGCTAAAACAGACAATTTAAAAAGTAAAGCAGTGAAGAATTTTAAAAACTACTAAGTGCAGTTAAGCAGAGAAACTTCAGGCTTTGGGCCCAGGAGACATACAACAAAACCTTCTGGAAATAAAGTCCAGCCACCAGCAGACACTGGCACCTACAATCCATCTCCTGCAATCCATAAAAGTCTAAGGTACCACCTGTCAGGATGCAGGGAAAAAAGGTTAAATTGGCACACAGTAACTAAAGTTTAAAGGATAAATTTTGCAGTTAGCTTTAATCTACATTTCCCTGGTTGCAGTATTTTTTTACCATCCCCAACTTATGGATGCATTTGTTTTAGGTGACATTATTCAATGTAGCCTTCTAATTACAGAAATATCCATCTCCTTACATCTCACTATGAATTAAAAGGGCAGTGTCTTTGTTTACTCCTTGAATTATTTAACTAATTCGATTATCAAATTGCAATTCAGGAATAATGCAAATTTACTGATTTCAGCTGGATTTGGGTTTGCTTTGCTAGCTGTCCTGTTTTATACTTAGTTTAGTAACTGTTATTGAAAGTGGCTGAACTTGGTAAAATACTCTTACTTTACCTCTGGTTAAACAAGGGGAAGCTCTGAGGACTTGGATACATTACTAGTCTCTCAGCCTGCAAGTCTGTCTGTCAGCGCCCACTGTACGGTGCTAGGTCTCACCTCAGGATCCAGAGATCTGTTACTCTCACTTCTCTAAGGAGGAGAGATGGGAACTGGTTCATCCCTGCAATAAAGAGGGGGTTTATCCCTGGCCATAGCTCTCTGCTCAAGTAAGCTCTGTGAATTCCCAAAGCAGTAACATGATCTGCTGAGGCACAATGCTGGTGGTCACGTTTGTGTTATACACTCAATGCTACAACTCCGTCCTCCAGTCCATAGTATACCAGCTGGATAGCAAAGACCCAGCCAAGTGTTGCTCTTCCCCTTTTTGGAGGAACCAGACCACCACTAAGAGCTTGCAGTTTACTAGCTTTTATTGCCAGGAGAGAGTCCCAGATGAAGGAATACTTCTATTACAGGTCATCCATAAGCAGTTTGATAGACAGACATTCTCTCACAAGAGCTACAGATAATTTAGGTATTAGTGTAAAAAAAAAAAGTTAAAAAAAAGCCCAACACAGAAGGTCTCAAAATGAAAAAGAAAAAGGAAAAAGAAAAAGGAAAAAAAAGAAAGATTAATGCCCTGGAGATATATACAACTGTTTAATGGTGGACCTAGCCAAGAAATTAACTGCAAAAAAATCAAAGATCCAAAACTTGGAGGAGACCTGAAGGAATATAGGCCTGAAGAGTGGTTCTGGTCCCCAGAAAGCATATAGCAGAAAGGGAAACAATGAGAAGGAGAGCTGCATGCAGATTTTCGCTGTTTTGCCTCAATCCATTTCAATTTGTTCTTTATGAATGTAGAGAATACCTGTGCTAGAAATCTTATGCAAAATATGTATCACCTCTGAGATGCCTTTACAATAATAAAGCCTAAAGGTGCACTCAAGTTACAGGAAAGCTTGTGCGATCTTGTAGAAAGTTTAGAGTCTAGTGTAACTGGACTGTGAACGGCCAGATCTCAGAAGAGAGTGATGAGCTGAGGCCTTTATACTTGCATTGTATCTAGACACTCAACAGTAAAGCCAATGCCTGCATTTGTTTCATCTGACCAAAACACTCTTGAATACAGATTTCAAATTATAATAGCATTGTTAATATTGACTTTTAATTCTCACTAAGAACTGAATTTTAAGAAAGGCCAAAAATACGTATTTCCTGGATTGCAGAGGTAACATCCTCCCTATATGACAAGTACCAGCGCTCAGGTACATCTCAGCCCCAAGGCTGTTGAGGCTGCTCACTCACGCCTCAGCTCGCCCACCCTGGACACTTTGCCTGTGTGTCAGTCAACCCACTCCCGAGCACTCCCCTTTTCAGCATCATGTCAGAGATGCTGAGCAGGAGTATCCTGCACAGGCAAATAGGTGCTAAGATACTGAGAGCAGTAATTCTTCCATGCTTTTCCTAGTCACAGGTCACTTTTCATACACATCTCAGCTAGGTATTTTTCAATTCCAATCCTTCATTCCCATTTAAAAACAATCTAGTAAATGGCTTAAAGTCCTGCTCATATTCATGAAACCGATATGCAGAAAACTATGAATTAACAGCTCTTATCCAAACTCCAGTAGCCTATGACTATCCTAATCTGTGGTGATCAATTGTCTTCAGAGAACTTTTTAACACCATCTTCATAATTCCAGAAAAATAAGCAGATGCTTAATGGTCCTAACCATGCAGGTGATTTAGAAAATCAGAAATAAAACAGTGGAGCATTTGCCAAAAAAGTGTAGCTATTACATTTTTGAAAAATCTGTTGCTTTATAATATTTTTAATTTCATTATAAAAAGACTCTCTCAAGTGTCCAAGTAATTTGACTACCCATTAGCTGTCTCTTAAGCTTGTAATCGAATTCTAACCATAAAATATGATTATATGCTGTATGAAGTTCATCGGACCAATTTCAAAGTGCCAGAAATAACCTTTAGCATGATTTAAATAGCACCAGCCTGAACCTTTGCAGGCAGTGCCATTGGCTTTAAATATGTTCAGAATAGTTCAGAAGCATCATCCCTTAATGTATTTTTTTATTACCATGGAAGGAAGCCATAGCAATAGTTATTTTGAAGTGAGGATTTTGCTGCATTATTCTCTTATTCTAGCCAGAGTAAGGGACTCTATTTGAAATGCATTCTTTCAAAAAAAAAATACTCATTTCTGAACAACAAAAAAAAAACAACCTTAAAATGAACAGCTTTTCACACTGATATTAATAGATGAGCATGAGCTACTTCTTATCTGAAAGCAATCATCTCTGGTTAAGGTTTGTACCTGATATATGAGAAAGAAAATAATTTGTTGAGTTTCAGAATAGTGTATGTGGGAATTCATGGGTAGTTTAACACGCCAAAGGTGCACACAGTACGACTGCAACTGCTCTCTAGATACTTACAAAATTCCAGTAACAACTTCCACCCACAGATTTAATTTCTTAATTTATTTATTAATTTTGTGAAGTAAGGACATGCTAGTGGCAAGTTGAGTCTAGAAAATAAGCGATAAAAAGAGACTTAAATAAGGTCTACCACGAAACCTGTGGAACTAAACCATCTCTAAAGTCCCAGGTCAATAGCTATAACTGCAAGATTGTCAATAACAGCCCACATTTCAGGTCACTGTGATTATTACACTTGATTCCCTCTCTTGTAATCCCTCTCTTCCCTCTTGATGCTCTTCAATGATGGACCTCATGCAGAAGTTCTGACTGCTTCATCTGGCCATGTAGCTCTTCTGCAAAACCAGATTGCTTCCTAATGTGTATTCAGTGAACTGAAGGAGACATGCAAGCAAGTTCTTGACCTGTTAAACAACCTGGAGCTTAGCACCTTCCATTCTTTCAAGCACAACATTGCTGTTAAAATAGATACTAAGAGTCTTCATGCAAGAGCTGGATATGGGTAAGCATACATACATACACCCACCAGCACTCAAGTAAGTTGTACTTATTTGCTGTAAGCATGGCTTTACATCTGGTGTTAAGCATGTAAATAGGGCTTCATCTGTAAAAAAATGTGTCTCAGAGTAGAAGTATCTTTATGTTATTACTAAAGAGAAGTTTCACTTACTGGTCTCGGTAAACTGTACTGATACATTTCTGGTCTGTATGTGGGTACCCACTGTACCCCCCCTCTAGGACGGGTCATGGTACCAGGAGCACTGGTCACAACCTCCGAGTAGGGCAAGTGTGGTGCTGAGCTGTATGCCTCCTGCCTGCTCTGTCCGTGGCCCGCAGAGGCCAGGCTGAAAGCCTCTTCCAAGAGCATATGCATCTGCTGCCGAACCTCATCAATGGAGGGCTGAGAACTTAAAGTTGAGGTCTCCGAGTGGCCTTTGGCCTGACGGGACCTGGTGTAATTCCGAGGCTCGTTGACACGGTCAACATTTGTTTCTTCTATAATTTCAGGCTCAGTCTGTTGGATGGAATAAAAGCACGTATATGTAAAAAGCTTTACAAGACAGTATATGTGCTGCTTCACACAAAACATTGTCAAACACAGATGTAGCATATACAAAGTCAGCAATTGTGACAATATAGACGCATGACAAATATTGGAAAGAAGTGATATGATGCAGGCGAGTATAATAGCCAATATCCTACATTGTTTGCTGTGAAACCTAGCAGGGCTGCTCTCAAGCAGATTAAATTGTCGATGATTCACTTAAAAACAATTAGAATTAATGTTTAAATTCTTTTCTTAGTTGTTAGTATCAATGGGAGTACAACCGTGCCAGGAGGAGTATGGTTCCCTAAATAGTACCATCACTATGAAGGACCCCTTACAAGGGACCACTTGTTACAGCTACAGGGACTGAAATTCTTTTGTCCATTCTCACATGCTAAGATTTCAGAAGTAAAGTTTAAGAGTGTTCCTGAACTTTCTTACCCAGTTAGGAATGCTAAAAACACCACCACAAACTAGGTCTTGTCTCTTGCAGAAAATATCCTGACCCAGCTCGGTCATCTTACCTAGATGCTGAATAGTAATTATACAAAAATTAATCCAAAACTAATGTGGGGAAAGTGAACAAAGCACACACTCTAATAAGCAGATCTGTGCATCTCAACTTGAAGAGTTACTGCTGGGGTAATTCCTTCTGTACAGCTAAGTACAAACAGAAATCACCCCCCAATTTTTTTTCCTGTAACTCCAGAACAGAAAAAAACATCATATTATGAGAAGTTAGCAGTGAAATACCTAACTTCATCTATCTTCTGTAAGATTAGTTTTTCAGGCTATGGTTTTTAAAAAAGTATGTGACACTGGCAATCTGAAAAAGCAATGAATTTCTAATTCTTTAAATATCAGTAAAATAAATTCAAGATGCTAGGATAACTGGAATGATGAATAGGATAAGTACCTCCTCCTATATATAGCATGTGGTTAGAATTGTGTTAGCATTTAAAATAGCCACAAATGAAAGAATACAACAGGATGTTCTTAATAAAAATTCCATCATCGTCCTGCTAATTTACTGGAATGCTCTGTTACTCCTGCTGTGGCATATTGGATTTTTTTTTTCCCCTGTAATAGTGCAATAACTTTCTATATACCTGACTAGATAAGCAACTGTGTCCCCGATCTTTTGCATGTTATGTATGGTTATATATATTATAGGAAAATCATAGCACATATTTGTTTATCTGCGGAGTCAGATATATAACTGACCTTCTTCTGTTATCAGCTATTCAGAGAAGAGTTATATAGTTAGCCTAAAAACTGACAATAAATTTAAATAAAATATCTTAATTTATTTTCTCTCGTAGCTGTTGTAGCTATATTTTGTACTTTATGAAAATACAGCAATAAAAAATTTATTCAAATGAATAATTAATCATATGAGTATTAGAATTTAACTGTAATTTATGTGGTTGTATTTATATAGTATATCATCCAAATTCAAAACCATAAGTCCCAGCTTCCTAAGTGGTACACAGAGTGGAAGAGGAATAATGTAATGGCGCAAAGTTATCTTAAACTGAAATGCTTTGTAGGAAATACTCGATTAATTAATTTCCCTTCATTTTCTCCCTGTATTTTGATCCCAATCTTACCTGTGTTGTTACAAAGTAGGGTAGATAAAAATCAGGTACGTTTTAGAAGCTTGGCTATAAAAGTCAGGTAAATTTTAGAACCTTGACTATAAAATGCAAAGTTAGTTTGCATGTATACGTGCAGCCAAAGAGCCTCTGAAATCACACTGTCCAACTGGATGATTAATAACAATGCCTCTCCTGACTGTAGAAATGACTCATGACTGTAAAAATGTCATTGAATGGAATCCCATAGGAGACCTACTAGTATCTTTTTTTTTAAAAAAATATCATGGTTGAGAAAATAAACTGAACAAATAACTGGGCATAAGGGTAACAGCTACAAAAAATAAGAAAGCAACTCGCAACTCGTTAATCTGAAAAAAAAAAATAAGTCTCATGACTTGAAGCAAACACGGACTATTTGCTTCATTAATTTGACCATTTGGAACTGCTTATGAAAGACAAACTTCACCATTCATCGATGGGACTTGTTGCTACATAATCTGGGAGGAAGAGGTTAGCAGGAGTCTGAGAAAGCTGTAACATTTAGAACAGCAAAGTGGATGTCAAAAAATGGCACAAGATGTTACTCAATAAAAAAGAAAGGACACAAGATTCAGCATACAGACCAGCCCTTTTTCACTCATTTTCAGAGGTCAGATTTACAGAGGTGTTTAGTTGCACCACTGGTGAAATCCATATGAATTCCACGCATAAATATAGATATAAGTGGCCTCCCATAGCTATCCTGGGAGACCAAGCTGTCAGGCACTCAATGCAGCTCTGAGGAACCTCCAACAGGAGTAAGGGAAACCAACCCATGCTTCACACTGGGGCTTGGAAACTAACTTTCAATATCCTGTCCCATTTTCCCCAGCATTTTTCTGCTTTCAGACAGGAAATACATTTAGATTTAGAAGAGGTGCACCGCAGTGAATCTGCAGCATGATGGACAAAAGGAATTTTATATAACTTATCAGTAAAAAAAGACAGTGCCACGGACAGCTCACTCAACTGCAACCTTAA
This sequence comes from Nycticryphes semicollaris, assembly GCA_013400055.1. Taxonomy (NCBI): domain Eukaryota; kingdom Metazoa; phylum Chordata; class Aves; order Charadriiformes; family Rostratulidae; genus Nycticryphes; species Nycticryphes semicollaris. Next base: position 128,781 of record VXBJ01000267.1, read on the forward strand.
AAGAAAGGTGAAAGCAAACTTGTGTGCGATGTGCACAGATCTCAAAGTTCATCATTACTTTAGAACATTTCAGAATCTGCCTAAACTTATTAACCTAGTTACATGGTTTTTAATAAATTTTCTTTAAAATATATTTCATATATAAAATACATTGAAAAAATCTTCTGCAAACTACTTATGGTATATTAATTTTGAAGTAATAGCAAGAGGCCTGTTCCCAAAATGTTTTCAACATCCATTTCAGGAATATATCACCTATGGAAAACTACTTTATATTAGCATATTAAAAAAAATCTCTTGCTTGCTATTTAGAATACTGAGGGAGCCCGGCTTGACAGTGGTTTGTCTTCCAAAGAAAGCTCCAATAATGAAGGAAACATTTAAGTGGGGTAAAAAAAAAATTAAAATACATCTTTTTGCAAAATGTAAAACCTATTTTAACAGCTTATACCATTCTTTTTCCAGGCTACAGCGGTGTATTCTAATGCCTCAGAAAGCAGTGAAGCAGTCATCCCACTTACATGGCACAACATGACTCATGCAATCTGATGGGAAGCATCCAAATGCAGAAAATCATTTAAGAAATCTGACACCAACAAGATGCCATGAAGAATTCTGAAAAAGATTTAAGCTTCCCTGAAGACATCCCCTGACATTGCTTCACCTTGCTAAAAAACACATCCCTGGGAACTGAGAGAGTTTACAATTAAGCCCCACACAAAATGCTGGTGATCTACAGAGTCTAGGGGATGAACAACCACCAGACGAAATTCCTTATTTTCCAGAAAGGATTAGACCTTTTCCAGGTACTAATCTTCAGGAATAGCTGAACTATAGCATTTTGTACATGTGGCAAAGGATTGAAAATTTCTACATTACCGCAGTGTGACGATTATTTTTATCCTCATTTTGGGTGCACTCAGTCCCAGCTTGCACCCACTGTATGTTCAGACTGCATAAAACAACTAATCTAGCCTTGTGTTGGCCACATGAGTTCCTTGGACCATAAACCAGCATCTCCTCTGGCTTATTTTAATATTCAGCTATTCAAATCTCTCCCAGTTCTGATGTAGTAAGAGGACAATATGTGTTCCTACGGGATTACCAGAAACACTGACATCTGGATTTAAGTGAAATTCCCAGAAATGTCCATTCTTCTGAATCAAGAGAGCAGCATCAGAGGTAAAGAACAGAGGATTTTAAAGGCAATGAAAATAAGCTCAGTACCAATTTAAGTGTCTGCATACTTAGAAGAACTACCTAAATTCAAAATTGAATACTTTGGCAAATAATCAGTTTCAGGTCAAATGTTGTGTTTGCTTTTCAGACTGTAAAATTATGTACAGCTATAAAATATTTGGAAGAGTCTGTGCTCTGAGTATCCTGAGCCTTTTACAGAACATCATGTTCTGTAACATTAAATACCCAATAGCACCCTGGCTTGTAGCTTATCAGTGGTTTCCTGGTTTTAGGAGTAAGTTAAGACTCTGCTGAGCAAATTTCACTGCATATATCTGATAAACTTACATCATATCCACTGTTACGGATTCCACGTCTAGGTCTTTCTCGAGTTACAAGAAGATCCATCTCTGTTTCTCCTGGGCTAGGACTGTTCAAAGACTGCCTGCTTCTATATACCGAGTTCTTCATCGGTTGCCTGGAAAACATGAAACAAGAAAACAGTAAAACAAAAAGAAAACAAAAAAAATGACAGGCAGCAGTTTTCAATACTTACCTTTATTCTAAAGTACTGAGATTCAAAAAAATGCCACTTTATTATAGGATATTCTTTCTATGTATATGGAAGTGCTAGAAATAATAATGTTATTAAGATATCATTAATTTTGCTTACTGTTAAAGAAAATAAAGCTACATAAAAGACATGGACATCATATGTGGGAGCTTATTAGATAAAACATGTCTCAAGATATCAGAACCCTTCTAATCTCAGTCAATGTGATTCAAATAAAAAATTAATAGGTGCTAGTATAAAAAAATAATACACATTCTGATTGGAAGCAGGTATTTTGGCTGCTGGTCCTGAGCAACAAGAAAGAAGCAGAGTAACACTCCACTGAAACAAACACACAGCGAAGTGCATGGGAAGAGCAGCAGGAGTGGGAGGGAACTGCTTGCAAGAGACTTTTTAAATAGCCAGTTTGGTAACTGGCCACAACTTTATCAGAGAGCTGCTCTCCCTGGGATTAAATCACTTACAGCGTAGCTCTGAGCAGCACTGGGTCATCCCTAGGCATTGAGCTTTCACCACTTAAGTGCTCAGAAACAAGGGAACCGCGTATAACTCTATGCCCAAAATATACTGTAATCTTTCCAACACAACCATTTCTTTCCTTGTTATTGGTTATACAAAACCAAACATATCATTTCTCTGTAAGATAAAGAAGACAGCTGTAATTAAACTCTTCAGGAGTGCTTGCCAAATGGTGATACAGGAACTTCATGCTTCATCAAGCTTCATCTTTTAAGAAGGCTACATCCAAACCAAAAGAGTTTAGGAAATGCTGTTCTCCCGGTGTATCTGGGCAGTTACTCATTTTCTTGAAGAGCTAAAAGCAGGAAGTTGAAAGGGGACTACTGAAGGGCCTTTCCATCATTCTTCTATGCTTTCCAGGTAAAGTGGAAGAAAATGCAATCCTGTGCTAATATTTGATTGAAGGGCAAAAAATGCTTGCATTAAAGTGAGCCTGTGGCTGGGAGCTCCATTTGAATTAACGAGTGGTGTACAAATAAGGACTCTAGAATTTTAAGTGTTTGGGACTGCCTGAATTGATTAGAAAGAGATCTACTACAATATTTACGAAATTTAAAAGCCTAGGACCATTTCTGTAAGTGACATAAGATGCAACCATGTTACATAGCCCCTGTTCCATTCAACAATTACAACGACTTTATGGTTTAAACTCTCAAGAACCATCAATGTAATTAAAAGACAACACAGTCCAAATGAACTCACTGATGTTAAAAAATAATTTTTCAGATGATACAGGTTTGGTTAACAGAACTTTTTACCTTGACAGATTAGAGCAGCAGAAACTGGTTTGCAGAAATACAGATATATACATGATCAGATAGGATAAAAGGTAGGGAAAAAAATATATCAATTTCATGCTTCTGATTAAACTAAGTGCTCAAGCATGCACTTGATTTTAAGGCAACTTTCAAAAACTTCTATGTGACTTTTAATTACAAATCTTCACATGCATATTTGAAAGTCCCAAATGCACTGCCAAAGCAGAAGGCAAGCGGAGGTTTTGGAATAAATTTCCCATATAAATATAATATTGAATAAATTAAAGTGCCTTATCTCGTTTCTTCCAAAACTATACTGTTGGTATTTGCAGCAAACATGGGGAAATGGGTTATGCTAAGTCTAATCAGATCTGACCATCTTTATGTTCCTAAGTTAAAGGTCACTAAAATTTCATACATGTTTTACAAGAGGCCCGTAAATATTTAGCTGATGCAGTTGTGATATATTTACTAAGGGATTCAAATGTACAGTTCTCTCATACATGCAGATTCTTGACGACCTGATTACAAACTATTAAAGAAAACCCCAGACTAGTGCATATCATCAGTAGGCTCTTAACAATTGCCTTGAGATTGCCAATTAGCTCATTTAAGAAAGTTGTACTAATGAGAAAGGAGGTATCAATACTAACAACTGGCATTCAAATGGGTTAGCAAGTGCCCTCTGGGAACACAACTGGAACATTTTAAGACATGAAATTTATGGTACAGAAGATTCAGGTACTAAGAGCACAAAGCTGTTTGTTCATGAACAAATCAAATTATTTAGTGGCAATGTTTTGTAAATCACTTTTAAATGCAATTTAAAACCAATCCAAAATGTAGAGGTGATCTTGAATAACATAATCAACTGCATCATTATATTCTGATCTATTTTGGAAATGCTGTAATAATGCGATTTAAGTTAGTAGAAAAGAGTGGAACAGACCTTTTCCCTACAAACTTTGAAATCTTTGACTTACTCCTAACTGATATTATTAAAAAAAAAAAATCCATTTTTCAGTTTTTTAATTGCTGGAAATACAATGATAGAGACAATTATACAAACCAGAAAAAGTTAAAAATCAAATCTTTTCAATTTTATGTTAACCTAGACTGCTTTAAAAGCAATTTTATTTCATTACAGAAATACAATTGTATTGATTCTTTTATCAGTAACCAAAACACATATTACTTTGCAGTATTATTCAAAGTTTTCCTCCAGCAATATGTCATTCTAGCCATATTATTTTTATTTAGAAAAATGAAAACAATAATGCTGTCATGTGCACTGCAGCATATCAAGTTCAGTTCCAGGTCTTAGTTTGGAAACTTTAGGATAGATTCTGGAATTTGTTTGCAAACATCTGCAACACCTGGAAAGTTCTCTAAATGTTTTGTGTCTTTACAGAAAGTACATCAGAAATGTTTTTTTCCCTCTTCCTATGCAGGGATATAGACTACATATTTAACAAGTAAATCCAGCAGACAGCCTTTTATGGTTCAGCTACAGAATGAAATCATTCCTCTACAGCAGTATACCTGCCTTCAAGCAGTTTGCATCATGCCAGTGATCACTATCTCAAATAGACTGTGACAGCTTTACACAACAAATTAGAAAGCACACAGAAAAATATGTATTCCAGGACTTTTCAGCACATTGGCACATGAACAAACAAACATCAGTATATTTAACAAAAAGCAGATGGTTAGCATTAAAGCTTCATGTGTAATCTTTTAAACATTTCCTACATGGCATGTGACACATAATAAATATCCAAAGTAATGCTTCAGTCCATCACTATATGTACAACACAAAGTCATATCAACGTTTCTACTGTTTCATTTATGTCTTCTGGACAGGCCATGCGGAGAGATTAGGAGTCCTGTGTACTGAAGGTTCAGTATCTTACCTTTTCAGTGCATTTGGAGCAATTTATTCCTCCTTCACTGGAAAACTGCATAAGGAAATTATGCCCTACACCCCCCAGCAAGGACATAATATACAGTTAAGTCAGCATCTTTTTTTCTTCATTGACCAGTGCAACCTGGGAAATGGCCCATCAAGGGCAGTGTCCCTCAGTCATTTAACTCTAGACCTACAGAAGTTCATCTGATCGTAGTTTTTGCCCAGGTTTTAAGTCAACATTGTTTTTATAATTCCCATTTTCATCTCTGTGCCTCAAGGGTAACTGCTAAAGTTGCACTGAGTGCAAAGACTGTGTCACCACCAATGCTTTGTCTGCAGTCATGATTTATGCTGATAGGAAAACTTTAGTCTTGAACTTTCCAGAAGATGGAATACAAGATTTTACCTGGGATACAAGATTTCACCTCCAGGCATGAGACCAGTTCCAGAGGAACTGTGCCTCAGTATCCCTTTTTCTCTCATGGATCAACTGCTGCTGGTCCCTCTTTGCAGTAAGAACCAGAGCCCTCATGGTGTGAGGTGCAATGGCAAACATACTCCCGTATAATCCTTCACACCTCCACCACCCCTAAGGAAGAGGAATCTGCATACTGTGCCATTCCTTGGGTAGGATTGGTATAATCTCTTTTCAAAGTCTCAGCTTGTGCTTCAGAGAGCACCAGCAGCAGAGCAGGTCCACCCACCCACCCACAGTAGGCTCGGGCAGAACCAGCATGTACACCCGCCCCTCATTTCTAAAATGGGGAAATTAATATTACTGGTGTGCCATCTTCAAGAGACAGTGAAGTGTTAATCAAACAGTGCTGTTATACAATACAGCAGCTTCACATCACAGCTGATAAAATTTTTACTTTCTCTGTTAAAGGCACAGTACGATCACCAGTAACATCCCTACAGACATCATCCCTGCAGCACTTACTGAAATGCACGCACAATGGACTGGCTGTCTTATCTTACGCCTACTGCAATAGTTATATACAGATAAAAATAATGACAAAATAACAACATCACTGAACTCTGGGGAAGAATTACTTCAGATGCTAACTTCCAGGCTTAAGTCCATCTTCAGCATTACCAAAAAAAATGCTACCACTTTTTCTATTTACCCTACTTGGAAAGTGACTCACAAGAACTTGCAACAGTCTTTTCGCTTATTTTTTTGTGTTTCCACTACTTTCTTTTTAACCACATTGCAGTTTTCACAGGTAACATACTTTCATAAATAATCATAGGTTATATGAATATTCTTACTGAAGTAGGAGAGCCCATTTGACCATACAGCATATGTTTGGCTCATTAAGAACGGCTCTTTGATTCCCTACAATCCCTGGAAATCAACTTTCCTCCCGGATGAACAACTGCATATAAAAAGTCTCACCTGTTCTTAGGCTCAGCAAACGGAGACGAGACATCTGCATCTGGATCCAAAATGTGGTCAAATTCTTTCTGGTTTTTTTCATACATCCTTTTCCTGTCTGTCAGACCCTTGTTGTTATCAACCTGTGGGAAATCATAGTACCCCTTCCTCTTGGCTTTCAAGCGCAGCTTGTTGCGGTAATGTTCTATATCAGACTTCTGCTTCAAAGCCTTGTTCACCTAAAAGGCAAAAAGATGTTTAACGGATGGTACTGGGCTGGCTACTTCCAAACGGTATTGTTGGAGCGTGTTTGATGCACTGCGTGTGTCATTTTACAGAGCACTTTTTGTACCGCACCGTGCCATCTGTAAGCAGCAAGGAACTGCAAGTGAACAGAGTCGCTGCATTTTTATGGCTTGGCAGATGGTTAAATAATTTTAGCCTAAAAACTATGTACCATCACAACAGTGACTCAGATACACCCACTGAAGAAAAATACCAATGATGTTAGCCAATTGTCGTGACCCAACACCATGCTTGTTTTTGGGCATCACAGGGAGAACTCACTGCTGAAAACTCTTCTAGGGTCCAGTAATTACAGACATCACCCCTCACTACACAAAACCTTAAATAAGTCGTCACTGGTGGCTGGGGAAGAAATCTAGTCAAATATCATCATATGTTCCTCTTATTTATGTGCTTCCTTACAACTCTGTTAGAGGCCTGTGTCAGAGACAGAATCCTTAAATAAATGGGTGTTTTGTCTGACTTGGTACAGGTCAGGTCCCATGGATGCTCTTAAGTACTGAGATAATTTCCCTCCTGCTTCAAATCATTAGTTACATGGAAATAAGAAATTTACTTGGGCTTTGTGCTTCCAGAGTCAAATTCTACAGTCTTCTCAGAAATCTCAAGAAGTATATGTAAAAGCACCAGGACTGCTATCCTGTTTACTTACAGAAAATAGATGCCAAAATCTAAATAGGTCTTTTTCTGTGTTTGGAAGCTACAGGGTACGTCACAGCTTAAAATACAAGTACAAAATGAAGCATGTCAGACTGCTGTAATTCAGGCCCACATGGGAAGCCTGGTGACACTGTCTTTTACTGTGTCTCTGGCAGCAGCCCTCCCTGTTGCTTTTAAATAGCATCAGAGAGATTCTGGCTGATCTTTAAATGACTGTTGCAGTGTGAGTTTGCAAACAAGACACCTCTCTGGCTTGTCCTCATCATGTTTAACAACTGTATAAAAGCCTCAGTTCTTTGTAAAAGGACCAGCCCTGATTAAATCTACATAAAAACATGAATAATCATACAAATGTTGGAGGCAAAGCATGGTTTCTTGACAGTGCCTGGGTCAGACACTTGTGCTGTCCCATTTTATTCACAAGAAACAACTCTGCACAGGCTGGGGCGCAGACTGAGCAAAGGCATGGTCCTGTTCCACCCCTTCTTGCTCTGAATGAGACGTATTGCCAAGTATAGAAAGATTAGCTTGGGACTCAGGTGATGCGTTCAGCCACAGAATTCAGGTAGACAAAGATCCTATTCTGCTCTCTGCCTTCATTATTCATGCTGTTAAAAGTACTATGATAGGAGGGAAGGATATTGAGAAGGTAGGAATATAGACAGTTGCATCTTCCAAGGTCACATGCATCCACAGGTGCATTGCGAAGGAGCAGATCTTAAACATTCAGACCTCTGAGCCCACAATGGGACTTTCCTACCAGTCCTCAGGTCTAACAGGCTTACAATTGTTTCACCTGTAGATGTAGCCAAGGGAACAACTGGAAACACTATCAGGCAGTCCTTACCTCTCCATTAATGATTGCAGATTCCTGGCTCCTATCTGATGCAGCGTGAACAGCAGGTAGTGCCACAGGTTTGATAGCTATCAGCTGTACCGATCCAGAAGAGGTGTCAAAGGGGTCAATGGCAGATTTGGCAACGTTATCAAAGAGAATGCCTCCTTCTTCTTCATCACTTATGGGCACTAGAGCACATCAGACTTGTTCAGCATAGAGACACAGACATTTTTACTGCATGTTCAAGGTGAAATTCATCAAGCACATGCTTTAGATTAATGATGTATTCAGTACACTCGAAGAGCAGACCTGAGAGACCTTTCCACTGGAAAATAATCCCAGTAGACTACAGAAAACATTATGTATTCTAAATATTATCTGGCACTCCCCCAAAAGGTTAATTTCCAATCTGCACTAGTAAAACGGGATGGCGGGGTGGAGAGGGGAGTGTTGAGGAAAGATAAAGAATGAAACAGAAAATTGTATGAAAATGACTGTGAAATTCAAAGTGCAACTTTTTCTAGGTTTTACATGGGCACAATATGCACGCGTGCACACACACAAGTCTCCACGTGGTAAGGCATCAATAGTTACGCCTGATCTAAGCCAACATTGCAGCTTTTTTTGTCTCATGCTGCAAGAGCATGGGCATTCTCAAAAATCTGAAAAATAAACCTACTGATTTAGTAAAAGTTAGTAATGCTAAAAATGCCATCTGTTAAAACATGCTTAAGAAACTGATGGTGTCCAAGTTTATGCTATTTTTTTTCTGCTTTGCAAAGCAGTACCTCAGGTGGCTGTAAAGTTAAACCATTAAAATTTCTTATGAGACAGGAGAAGGCGTCTGAAAATCTTTAAAATTAAATAGCATGGGGAAGCACCTTTAGCTTTACATTTCTATAAAAATGGAAAACTCACATAAAATTGGGCCCTTTCTCCTCCAACTTTTGTTTGTAAACCTGCATCATCTTGTCAGCTGTTGAATCTTAAACCTTTTATCCTCATTTTGGAATAAAAGAATGACTCTAAAGCATGAGCACAAATTCTACAAAGAGATTGTTGCAAACATTTTTGAATAATTATGCTATTAGAGGGAAGAATGTTTGCTCGATCTCTTAACTGACAGGAGCAGAGATCCTCTGCTCAAGAACAAAGTGGTCCGCTCTAAATTTATATCCTCTGAAAATACACTCTGTTTTAATATTTAATCACTGCACAAATTACAATGGACTTTTATAAACTCAGCAGCTTAAACAGCCAGTGATTTTGGTAAGAAAATATTTGACAGTGGTAGCATAAAATATGAACCCCTGAGTAAGCTTAGTATCTTTCTGTCTGTACTCAGTGTGGACTGGAGTTGACATTACTTGAGCTTTTGAGAAATAGATGGGTTAAATCACTCTGTCATTAAACATTGTCCCTCTGGCTCCACAGAACTGTCCAAATAGGACAGACGGGTCTTTAGTGGGTCTGAAATTCCCTGGTCTCTCCTGGGGTTGTTCAAACACTCTGAATTTGTACGCTCACTAGAGCGAGCAGATCACAAGCCTGGCTCACTGAAATTAACTGCTGGACTCCCAATGATGAGCATACTTCCAGGACACCACACCAGCAAAATCAGATGAACTAAGAGATACTTTCCAGTCACAGATCACACTTGAGTAGGAGGGCATTTACTTTAAAATAAGCATAAAAGTGAAGCATGGACAGTCTTCCCTCGGGGCATTTTGAATCAGTTCAGTTCTTATGTAAGTTACTGGATGCAGTTCTGGAAGATGGGCGTTGTCTGTAATTCACCACACTACCCTGACAAGGTACTTCCATCGTGACATGACTACCTCCAAGAGAGAAAGTTTGCTTGAATTGTGTTTTTCACTGGCAAAGATGGTCTGTTATGATGTTAACAATGCAAGTGAGCCTGTATAGTACCTTGTCAGTTCTTCAAGTACCAAGAAGTTGTGGAATCCCTTCCCATGGCTGCATGGCTCAGCATTTATCTGAACCAGGCATGCCTAAAAACCCTAGCTAAGCATCAATGTGCAAAACTTAATTCCTTCCAAAAATCCTCTGTGTACCCTCTTTCAAGCAGAAAGCACTGATAAGTGCAGCTGTGTTTCCACCCCGGTGTTTTGGAAGAACTACACTTGCAGAGACCCTGGCAGTGATCTCCAGGCACCCACAGAGAGCACAACTAGCTACAGATGCATGACTTATCTCTTCAGTCCTCATTTCGGGCTCAGAAACCAAGAGTTTTTCTTAATTAAACAGAATTCCTCTGGTTCAAAGACTCATTAAAGAAGAGAAACATTAAGTGTAAAGAGAACCAGGCATCACAGATGACAGCTACTTCTGATGTGGTATGTTAACACCAAAGAGCACCCTCACTGTATGAGCCCTCTCATTTGTGAGCACATCTCCTGCATCTGCTGCAGTGCTACTGGCATGGAAATAAGAGCCAAATGGGACTAGATAGCGGAAGTCTATTCCACCTTAACTTAGCATTTGCTCATTAATTGGTATTTATAATACAAAAGTAGGTTCTTTCCATTGCCCTTTTTTCACCAATGAGTGATAAAGACAGTCTGTGGTCTGCAGCTACTGGCATGCTGCTATAGTTTCTATTGGCAGTGAATCACAAGCACTTACTATGGGAATTTTTGTATTTGTATTCATCCCTTTTCAAGATAATTTACACCAAGTGTTTGTAATACAACTGAAACACAGCAAGCTCTAAATTTTGAAAAAGAAACCAAAGGGATTTTGAGAGAGGAGTCCTGGAATGTTTGTTTCTACCGTGTGTCCCTGTCCTGGGTCAGCCCACCCATCCAAACACCTCAGCTGGGCAAGGGACAGATGGGTGTAGTAAACTTTAGATAACTGCCCAGTCCTTCCCTGTAGTCACTCACAATAAACACACTTGCTCATTATAATTAACAACACAGATTTAAAATTACATTTTTAATTTCTGTTTTTAAACAGATGCATACCAACATTCTTATGGATTCATTGTTGTTCTTGCTCTTGCTTGCGCTGTCTGTGTGCACACATAGTGAGACTTAGAAGTCTCAGAAGTGGCAGAAAAGGGCAAAAAAATTACTTAATCACCTACTTAGCAGTAACTTCACATTTCTGAAACATCTTGTGCTAGCTACCTCATGCCACATGATCCACTGAGATTGAATCACTCCTCCTAATCTTCCTGTGACTGAAGTACATGAAGATATATCCAAAGCAATCATTTGTTCAGGTTGAGCACCAACTGCAGTGAAGCACTGGGGTTTTGACAAGCAGGCCCATCACTGAAACTTTGTCTCCACATCGCTGCAGCTATTAGTATATAAGATTTGCTAGATGAAAGCTGTTTCGGGGATGCTAGCCTCCAATGTGGGCACAGCTCTGCACTGTCTCCAGCTGGCGATGCCAGCAGGTGGTGCTACCCACTCGTGCCACTGGTCCTCCCGCCAGTGGAAAAGGGGCTGTAGCTCTGAACAGTTAAGAAACTAATAGACAGGTGGAATATTCTATTTTTATCTAGTTATTCATTTATATTTAAAAGTAGTTATACTTTTGTCAGCCTAAGATTTTGATATGAAGGCCATACAAGATTTCTTCTCCCCTTCCCTCCATCTTGTCTTTCCTCCCCTCTTCCAATCAGAATATGTCAGAAGGAAGAAAAGAAGGACTGAAATACTTACCTGAAAAAAAAAAAAAGTAAAAAAAGAGTAAGGAAATCTAAATTACTTCCAGGTCAGGCAACCTTACAGCAAAATATTTGAAACAAAGGTTGTGCTGTCCTGCTCAGAAGAAACCATTTGACTGATTTTGGAAGTTCTCCAGAAAAGAATGACGTAGGTGAGAAAAAAGCATGTGAAATCAAAACATGGGAAACGCTCACAAGCCAGTAGACATGCTCTGCCTTCTATGAAGTCATTCAACAAAGCATCAAATATTTTAAAGTATTTATTTTTTATAAAGGGAATGCAAATATTTTAACCATATCTATAGTCTGCAATGAATTCTCTGAGTAATGGAAGAGCTTAAAATAATAAGAAAGCAAACAGATTATATTAAATTAAAATCGTGAGTTTGACAGAGTAAGCTATGCCACGGATCTAAAGACTGTCTCCTTAGGAAAAAGCTTGTGTATGAGTATTTCAAACAAAAATTCTGACTCCTGAATGTAAGCTAATAATGGGAAAATAATTTTCACTTCACAGAAAAATCTCTGTATAGAGGAAGATAATGGAAAATTTCTACATTATCTAAATCACTCAATTTTTCAGCTGACTATCTCCAGGAAGGTATGAACAAGAGCTTTTAGCAATAAAGAAGTGTATGCTTCTGAAGAAGTTTGTAAGCCTCTATGTAAAGTGCAAGTTTCATAGCATCAGCATCTGAACCTATTGAGGACTGAAATACCTCTCTACAAGACACTACAGCATAACAGAAATCATACTTGTGTACAGACACACACTCTTTCCAAAATACACCCAACCATGAGACAGCATCATTCTAAGCTTTTCATGAACAACACAAATATATTTTCAGAGAAGCAGACAGTTTACAGAGTAACAAAACCAGCTCATGATTCCTCCTGGACATTATTTTCTCACATGCAAAGTCTGCTAAATGCCAGGCCACATGTCTGAGGTATTGCAGTCCTGGATTTGCCTGGGAGCCTGAAACCAGAATTACTTGAGCACATCATTTGAGATCTCTAAACTGACATTTGTGGAGTCTTTATGAAATACATGAGTATTTCATAAACGCTTGGTCTGTTCACTTTCTATGAAGGTTTCTTCTCCTTATGAGCAGAAGCAAGGATATTTCTCTCTGTGATTACATCTTCTCCTCCAAGCACACCTGCCTCATCTATTTAAATAGCAAAGTCTTCCAAAAGAAGTTTGCAGAGAATCCATCAGCCCTTTTTTCTTGGCTGGCACTTCTGTAATACCATCCTAGGCACATTCAATAATTTTAAAAAAAATATTTAACTGACAATGATGGTCACTGTGCAAAGAAGATAGGTAAGGCATGAGAACCTAAAACAGAAGCCACTTCTTTAAGAATATAGTGCTCTGTGAATTTTAAAAAGCTTTGCAGAAATAGTTTTCTGTTTGCACAGTAAAACCATATATTTGTCTTCTTCAATTCTGATGTATTAGTGAAATATCCCAGCCATCCAGACTGCCACTGGATCTGATGGCATGATCCACTACACACTACTACTACACATTCTTCGCACTGTTTCTTGGACGAGAACTCCTGTCAGACTCAATTAGTGGCTGAGTAAAGTTCACCCAGGGGGAAAGGCAGATGTGAATTAAGAAGTACTTAATTGCATGACCACCTGCAGACCCCAAGTTGCTTCATAGGTCTGCTGCAACAGGCACCTTAGCAACTTAGAATAAGGTATTTCCTTGCCACGAGCAAAGCCATCAAAAAGACTGGCTCAGAAAGAAAAAAGGACAAACTGGGTTAGTCATGCTAACCTAAAAGAGTTCAAGCAGAAGGTTTTTTCCACCCAGCCCAGAAAAGGCAGATGAAGGGTGCTGGGTGTTTGCAGGGATACACCAGATTCTCTAAGCTAACTCTCAGCAAAGCAGACTGCTACATCACTGCTACTGGACTCAATTGCTATTGCCATATTTCATTTTAATTTGAGTCACTAGCAACAACTGCTCAGAAATTCAGAAAAGCTGGCTCTGATGCTGAGCTGCCACATCAGACAGTATGAAAACTGGTGGCCCACACTGCAGTAGGAAGAAGGAGGCAGTGTTAGCATGGCTGTTACATCCAAAAATCCCTTTGATTTTTGCTAAGCCAAGCTTTCCTCCTTAATACTTTGTTCCTGCAGATGCCTGACTTTCAGATATCCCTACAAAGAACAGAAGGAAAAGAAAATTAAAAATATATATTAGAGCTTCTGCCTGTACAGAAAAAGTTATCATCTTATAGATGGATATTTTAAAAAGGAGTGAGGCTCTTGACTGAATGACTTCTGTAAAGTTACATTTATTTTTTAAAGACAACATCCAAATGCTTGGAAGATGAGAAGCAGCGTTCCAGCTGGGATTCCTAGGAGAAGGAAAGGAATATTTCTTACACAAGGACATTAGACTTTATGGGAATGCTGCCTGTGCATCTCCACCTGTGAAGCGTGTCCTTTCATGATGATGAAGTTCATAAAAAATTGGGCTCAACTATACAAGTTCTTACCCCAAAAGCTATGGAGTCAAATGTTTCATTAAGAACTGAAAGCAAACTAAAGCTTTTGTTTTTCTCAAAATAAACAAGCAATCATGCCCTCTTAAAGATGCTAATGGGAATATTGCAAGATCAAACACTTAAAGGTTGGAAAAACAACCTATATAACTTTTGCTGGCTTCACTTTGTGATGAGCTCATGAAAGGAAAGATTTTTACTGTATGCTGCTGTAATTCTTCAAGTACATGCGGGTTCAGCCATTTGCTTCCCCCTGAACAATGCCTGGCCTGATAAAATGATAGGCAAAAGTGCCAATATCCTGTTGTTCTTTTCCACTGTCTCTTACAAACCCATCTCAGAAATTGCCAGTACTGATTGGCTGATTCATTCATCTCAGAGTTCTCTAACATATGCAATCAGGCAATTTAAAAAACGGTTTTAATTCAAAAGTCCAACTCATCAACTCTTTAGAAAGGAAACTTCCCATTAACTTCCTAATAAATGTTTTCCAAGAAAAACAAAAGTAAAAATATGCTGTTACCTTACCAAAATTTATCATTATGTATATTTTAATACAAATAGATATTTTATTAATGTTTTCTGTAGAAATATGGCTCAGCTAAAGAGTTCTCCTGATCCTCCAAAGCACCAGGCCCTTAAGCTACGCCTGTCAGTCTGTGATGGTTTCACATTGTTCACTCTCAGCCTTGACACACTCCATTTGGAGTCAATTTTGATACAAGCCATACAGAGTTTATGTACTGAGGTAACATCCATTGCTGTCATTTTTCCATGTAACTAAATGTCAGCAAGAAATAGAATCTAAAATTGGTCTGTAACTATGGCAACTAATGAGCCATTCTAACTTGGAGTCCCCAATTCAAACATGTGACCATCAAGGGATGCATTCCAGTTTTAAGATGCTGCTTTTCAAAGAAAATGTGCTGCTGCTGTTGCTGACATGCACAGTAGAGGTATCAGCCCACAACTAGGCTAGAGAGCTGGAGCAGGTTCAGACAAACAACTAGGTAAAAAGCAGCTTCCCTCTTGAACTGGAAGGACAACAGCCAGCACATTCTGTTGATGCTAATCACACTGGATAAAGATAAAAAACCTGCAAAAAGAATAAAATATCCAAGATGACAACATGTGTTTGTAATCATAGTGCTGGGGAACAAAGTGTAGGCTCTGTGATGAAAAGTAAAAGGCGCCTTGATTTTTGGTTTTTCATGGTATCACAGAATTGTCAGAGTTGGAAAGGACTTCTAGAGATCATCTAGTCCAACTCCCCTGCCAAAGCAGGACTGCCTAGAGCACACTGCTCAGGATTTCATCCAGGTGGGTCTTGAAGGTCTCCAGGGAAGGGGACTCCACAATCTCCCTGGGCAGCCTATTCCAGTGCTCTGTCACCCTCACTGTAAAGTAAGTTTTTCCTCATATTCTAATGGAACTTCCTATGTTCCACGTTGTGCCCATTTTTAATTTCAACTTCAATAGGCATTTGGGATCTTCGAAGTCAAAATCACACCTGCACATGCATATAAAAATAAATGTGGGGCCAGCTCCCTAATCCTGCTAAGGCAGAGGCTATTTCATTTCCCATGGCCACACCTGCCTTCTCAGAACATGTTCTGAAAGGGTTGTGGCTCTTACAGCTAAAAAGTACCCATCTATTTACTAGGGAACTATGTACTTATTCAACTTCATATCCGTGCTGGGAAACTACCAGGTGACCCATACAAGGCCATGGTAGTGGAGTGAAGGAAGTTCCTCAAGAAGTAGCTGAAGTCTCCTCCAGAAGGAGGCCTCTGCAGGAAAGGTGTTTCATGCACGGGTTCCTTGAAAGCCAGAACAGTCAGATGGAAACAGCCTATCTATTTCATATTTTCTATATATGCTATACTATTACTTTTTAAAGAGGCAAACCCATCTTTTTCTTTCTGCCACAGAAGCTCAAGATCTTGCTGCCAGCATGTTGCAGGAACAAACAACAAATACTGCTATAAATGGATTGAAACTAAAGATGTTTTCCTAGAAATCATTTAGCTCCTTTACTGCACCTAAAAAGGAGCACCCTAGCGTTATTAAATAAGCATCTTAACCTTATTAAATAGCAACATTATTCAGGCTTTCTTTCAGAAGACAGAAGAGAGAAGGTAAAATAAATACACAAATAAAGCAGTTTTTAGTTTGCCACATAAATTTAAAAGTGCCTAGTTATTGTTACCAAATCAAGTTGAAGCTAGAATTATAATGAAATTAAGATTTAAAATAAAGGGTTAGAAATCCCTTACACTACATTGAAAGATTTCTTTAAGTAGCATGTGTGTGTTCTAGAAGCACAGCTCTACAGAAGAGAGGATGTTAGGTGTTAATCAATGCTTTAACAAAAACCTGGAAGTTCTTACCAATTTTCTTTGAAGATTTAAAACCTAACAAAACAAAAAAATACCTTCACTAAGTTATTTTGCCTACATGTGTAAACATCAACTGACACTGTTTTTGAATATTGGCTTGCTTGGTAGGGAAGGCCAAACCGGCATAAATTACAGCTTTTAACACTGGAAACCATAAATGTTGTTGTCTCACAAAAAGAGTTACATTTGAAACAGTGAAAAAATAATTACAAGCCTTGAAACTTATAACCATGAAATATTATTATGCTGTCTATTAAGGAAAAAAAAAAGACCTCTGAGAAAAACCAGTCAGAATACATATTATTACAGGTTTGGAGTAATCAGTAAAGTCATATGTCTGTCAGAAGAAAGCAGTACAGGTGACAAACACAAAACAAAAGGAAATTAATAACTTAATTTCTCTGTGTGAATATGCAAATGTGCATAAGTCTCTGTGACGCCAATTTAAAAACAGTGTACAACACTTACAGCAATTATATGGTCCCCCAAGATGCAATGCTCTACAGTACATGAATGGAAAAAACAGAGGACACTTAAAAAACACAATATGATTATGCTGTAGAGAACAAAGCCCATCTCTGGTGATTTGTACCTGCCTCTATATCACACTGTAGTCATGCTAAAGCATTAAAGCCTTTGTGTGATACTGTAGTATTGGGCATCATGATCATCAAGTAATGATATGATGTGATACTAGGATTGCCATCAGAATGCTCCACAGAGGTTACTCAGGTAATTTACTGGAGAAGGGAATAGAGATCTCCACTAAGATTTCCTCATTACCTAGGTCCTCCTTTCCACACTTACATTTTTAACAAAGATGAATTAGGGACTTGTATTTATGATAGAATCTGATGAGATCACATCCAGTTTAATTCCTTCCCATCAGAGCGAAATGATTGGTTGGTTCAGCCACAGTGTTTTCAATTCATATGGAAAATATAGCTATGGAAGCAAAGCTATAACTTAGGCAAAATAAGCAGACACAGAAAAACTAGAAATGCAAGGAAGAAAGGGAATTGAATTCTACTCTCATTAGATACTCCTGATACATCTCAAGTCACTAGGTCACCATCGTCAACCAAGGCCTTGCAAAACACATGCAGCGTAACATCCTAAGTACATCAGGAAAAGCTGTCAGTAAGTGTTAATACCAAAAATATATTATGAGAATGATAAGAGACAGAAAGTTAAAGCTTTGGTTGCCTCACACATTCTCAAATTAATTTATTAATTTTCACCTAATTAATTAATCTTCATCAGATCTGGGCCAGCTCAGCAAGAGCAAGAAATGGAAATGAATATCTTAGGGCTCTACACAGGGAAGAAAAGAAAAAAAAAGAAAAAGCCATAAACCCTATCCACCTACTAAGGAGTACCTTGAGTTCATTAGTTCACTGGTATTTCAAAATAAAAGAAAAAAAGAAATTTAAGAGAAAAGAAAAGAAAATTTGCAAAGGTACACACATAAAGAGTAAACACCATACTGTCTCATGTGAGGTTGAGAAACAGTTATAGCAGTAAAGGGGATGGAAAAATAAAGGACAAACAAACCACTACAAAGAGAAAAAGCAAAATGCCTAAGTCCTGCCAAAGGTATGGGGGAGATGCTTTCAACATCACTGGTTCTTGTGTGGGTACCGTTACAGGGGCAACTGCAGGCAGCTTTCATCAAGAATCACTTCTCACCGTTTCTTTTCCTTCCTTCCTCTTTTGTCACTTTCTGCGGTGCCATTACTTTCTGGAGGGAGCTCCGGCTGGAGCTGGGCTTCCCCGACCCGTTGCTGAGGATGGAGCCATTCTGACTCGGGGACCGGCTGCAAGTAACCATAGCAACAAGGGAGGATATGAGTTCTTCCTCATAAACCTCGTTTCAAGGTTATTTCATTCGCATAGTTTGCATCACTGAGTTTTCAAGTCTGATTTTATACCAAAAGGCGACATAAACTGCACACAGAAACACAGTAAAGGCAGGAACAGAGCAACAGTAGGAGAATGCAAGTTCCTAATTAGCTCCAGGCTGATAGGCATCTTAGTGGGATCGAAAGCAAACACTTCTCATGCACAACACCCACAACGACAGAAGCAGCACTCCAGAGGACAAAAAATCCTGTTATCAATTCAGTCTCATTTGAACAGCCAAAATCAACTAGACCCTTGTTTTTATATGACTAAACTAATTCCTTCATTATTAAGCCTGCATTTACACTCAGCTATTCTGTCAGCCACAATGCAAAATTCACTCCTTCACTCTACATGTATGCACATGCAATGTGGTCAGAAAATTCTCCTTTTTTCCACATTCCATGGTTTAGCCAGCACCATTATTTACTGAAACTCCTAAGATAATGCTTGTTTTACTCAGCCATAGCATACCCCTGCCTTAAAACTGGTCCCTGTAAAGGGTGAGGAGGGAAGGCAGCACAGAACCACTGCAACCTTTCAGTCCCAACCAGGAGCAAGAACAGAAAAGAGCATCATAACTCTGGGCAGCACTGGGAGCAAGCGCTTCTCTTTGGGGTGGGTAAATCATTCAAATCCTGATGCACAAGGTTGGGAAAAGCAGGCGAAAGTGGAAAATATTAAATTTGCTGCTATTCCACATACAAACATAGTGTCACATTGTTTCTACACATGAAACTTGCCACAATGGGAATGAAAATAATCCACAGGACCTGTATAGTTCCTCATGCAACTATCTGCAATTCATCACTCGGAATTGTGATGGCCAACGACAGGATAGCATAAAGAGGTTGCATCAAAGAAAAAAATACGGACTTAGTTACGATGACTTTCATTTACAGAGGAAAAAAAAGCAAATACAGTCTATTGCTGTCACAACGACTTTATATCCAATAAACAGTACTAAAGCAAAAGAACTATTAAAACCATACTGTAATTTATTTACAATACTGTATTTCCAGCTTGAAACATTCTTTTACCTCTAGTTCTGGCTGCCCTGTCTGGTGTAAGCAGAGAGCATTTACTGTGGTCAGAACAGGAAGGGACAAGTATGGGAAAACTAATTCTTCAGAACTCTCTTTTGGCAGCAGCCTAGGTGGAAATATATATAATTTGAGACATGCTCTTTCCAGCTGCAGGGCCTTAGGAGAACTCGGCATGCAACCCAGCTCAGCTCAGCCCATCCTGAGGATTCTCTTGTGAAATTCTACTGAAAATAAATATTCTTGCAAAGTAGGATTTCTCCCCAATAAACCTGTTTTTCACTGCTGATGAATAATCCCAACCCAGTAAAAAAATTCATCCAGGGACAGGGTAACACCTGAAGAAAATCTGCTCCACTTGGGAACAAGAAAAAGAAGCGAGTATGGATAGCTTGCACAACGATTGCTGCTGCACTAATCTAAATATTCATCCTTTTTAAGTGGCCATCACATTATTAACTGTGAAGCTTCAGTAGTAATATCACAGATATTCTGATCAGTTACCAGCCACTTCATGGCAGTCTGATTTAAATTGACCTTATCATGGCTGTGAAGTAGCCTGGATAAGAGAGCAAATACATAAAGGTCATGAAATATTTCTTCATCTTCAGAAACCATTAAATTTCATCCCCAGAGACAGCTCCTGGGAATGAAAAAAGACTACAATTCTGCATATTCTTACTTACTCAAGTAATCACCCTGATGAGGCAAAACTAACTCTTAGTTATTTGCTTAGGAAGACACCAAGGTTCAAAACATCTTATAATAATTTTCACATGAATTCCTGGGTCAATTTGCTGATCAACTTTTGTTTAAAATTGGGCAGATTAAGTAGAGGGGGATTTCTGTGCTCATTCAAAGGAGTGAGTGAAGTGATTAATCATTTTTGTTAGAAGATCAATTGATAGGGGTGGTTTACATTTTTTGTGTGTATTTACACACAGCTTCAGAGAGGCTTCAAAACATCTTAAAGAACAGTTCCTGCAAAGACTTGACCTGTGGTGGCCCAGAATCATCAACCACAGCCATGGTCATCTTCCACTCGTCATTTCATCAGAAGAGAGAAGACTTCAAAAGGGACAAGTGCTCTTTGTTTCATATGGGCTATACAACCTGACCCTCATGGTTTAAGTGATTTATGGTGTGAACAACACATTAAAGGGCAGAATAGCAGTTTACACTCAATCTCAGTGAAGCAACCACAGGAACCAGCAGTTTCTCAGCTGGCTTGCTCTTCTTTATTGGTACTCCCTACAGACAGTTCTCAGTGTTCCAGGTGATGCACTATACAATCAGAGAAGTATCCAAATCAGACACCACCTCAGGATCCTTTTGTTTCCATTGTTCTGTAAGGAAAACCTCAGCTCATGATCAATGAAGAGGTCTACCTGCCATGAAGAACAGCAGTGACAGGTCCTCCAGCCCCACACTGCAGGCTGACACCCTCCAGTACGGCACCTCCTGTGACTGCAGATGGCTCCAGTGTGTCCCTGTCACAGCGTACAGCAATATCGTGCTGAATTTTCCACATTTTCCCATTATTCCAAAAGGGCAAGTATCATTGCGTGTAGGCAAGTATTACATGAGGTGACTTGGCTATAAAGACGTGATTTTCTATAGAATTTTTCTGCACTAGCTAGGTACTTTTTATGTTATCAAGTCCCATCAAGCGGCAAGGACTGTGTAGTATAATGCTAGTGAACTGTTACCTCTATGCAGGCTGTTTACCTAAAAGTTTTATTTTCCCCTGTTCCCTTCAGTATCATTCTTCAGCAATAAAAAGTTAATGATCTTCCACTCTAAATTAATTTCAAGGAGAGAGGGTAAAGGAAAAATGGACTTGAAGCATGCAAAATAACTAGCAGGAAGAGATAATCTGCTTTCCTTGACCTAGGTGACCAAGACAAAAAATGACCTTCAGCTATTCTGATTATGTTTGAGGGTATTCACAAGGTTAGACTTTGTAACAGGAAAGGTGTTGAAGAACAGATTGTTTGAGGAGGCTGCGATCATGCCACCACTTGAAGACTTTAAAAAAAAAGGTAGCTGAAGTTGAGGTAGGAGTGTATTTGATGCTGCAGTGGAGAAGAGGAAGAGACAGCCAGCTTCCTAGAGACCTTCTAACCTTCAATCCTACAACCCTTTAGACTTACTGCAAACCTGGGACAGTTTACCCTAGACAGTGACATTATCTAGCCTATCTATCAGAAGTTTTGTTCTGCTGTAGACACTTTGGATCTAGAAGTCTTCCATAACTTAGTGGATGTTTAGGGTTTGCCCTTCTGCTAATGAAGACATTGGGTCTAGTTCTGGAGTGACAGAGTTTCTCAGTGGAGCTACAGCAACTTACAGTGGCTGAGGTCTTTCTTTTGATTCATTTCAGAAATTATTGGTGTTCATGCTCCAGATCCCATGTTTCATTTGTATCAATCTCTCACACAACACCAGCATGCATATGAGAGTCACTTCCCCTTTACCTCGCCGATGCACGTACAATCTGTGAAGACTTCACTGTATTTTATGTTGTATTTTGCAGCAATCTTACACACTCAGCACAAATCAGCATTACACCAAGAATATAGAATATACCATGGAGAAAACATCTGCCACATGCAGGGCTGGGGTGCCAAACCTTACAGGTTTTTTCATAAGCAGCCAACAGCATATACCCCATTCCACCCCTCTGCAGGAACATGCCAGCCTGTACCTTTTCCTTGTTTCATTTGATTTTGCAGTTTTGATGGTGCTCCCATCCTGAGTAAATTCTCTCTCCTGGGAGGCAGGAGCATCTCTAACTGGAAGTGGAAGTACAACAGTCTCCTGAGTTACAGGTAAAACCTCATCTTCAGCTCCCTGCTGACCTAAGTGTTGCTTGGCATAGTCAAAGCCTTGTACTGGCTGCAAAAAAAGTGAGAGAAAAAAGAAATTTCAAGTTCACATTGTATGTTAATATAAAATTTCCACTTCAATATAATTTTTTTCACTAACCCTTAACTTCTTTAATCATAAGTGACAAGTAAAAATATGTAAACTGCCATATAAATGCCCAACAACAAAGCAGTTGCCTGATGAGATCTCATATTTTAAACATGATCAGTGAATTTAAAATTGATCTTGGGTGACCTTTCTTACCCCGCTGTAACACCCCAGAAATTCCTTTAACAGACAATGGAAGAATGAACATACAGAAGACAAAATTAGGAGGGAGAAAAATAAGACCATACAGAAAACGGAAACCTCTCTCTATGAAAAAAAATCTTGTGTTTCCAAAGAGGGTGGGAGTAATTTATTCCAAATCAAGACAAAGTTAAAAAGGCACACATAAAAGTTTCATGGGCAATATTTCCCAGAGAAGGATCTTTTCCAGATCAGGGAAATTATATTTCCCCTGTCTTGGCAGTTGCCTACTGGGAGGTTGTTATTGACTTCACTTGTTTCTCTTGGGAAGCAGCCCTTGCAAGAGCCTTGCAGCAAGGCAGCCAAGGGCCGTGTCCCCAGCCTCTCCTGCTCCAAAGCCCAGCCAGGCTTCCCCCACTGCTTCTGCAAAGAACAAACAGAACTGACACATGCCTTCTGTGCAAAGCAAAGGTGGATTCTCTAAATGGAAGAATTAAAGTATTTAAGCAAGACTTAACTTTCCAACTACATTTTTTACTGGGGAAAAAAAAAAAAAAAAGAATATGTGAAACACAATATGTTCTTGCTACATTAAATTGAATTAATTTACCAATGGTCTTCCTGAAGTACCAAGACAACACCATAAAAATACTTAAAGGTGAGAAATAGTGATTTTAACCCTCAAACATACTTTAGGAAACACATCAGAATTATAAAATTAATAACTGAATAGTCTCTCTCAGGTTCCTGTTATATTGTCATTGAATAATTCAGTTCTGGAAGAGAATCAGCTGGATAAAAAAAAATTGTTGATGGCACAGAAAAAAGGATGAACCCTGAGAAAACATTTCTCTTGTTCTGCTCCTTACTAAATCTGGGCTATAGCTATAAATACAGATAAATTTCACAAGCTATCTCAGTCTGAAAGAAAAACAGGCTGCCTTCTATTTTCTAAAACAAAACATGTTTATGGGGATCTACATCACATTCCCAATCTCCTGTTTGAACCAAGACTGGTGATTTCTAATGTGCTTACATATTCCAGTATTCCTCTGATAAGTAGCTCCAGTGAATTAAGGAGACACTAACTGGGCTAATGCTGAAATGGGAGACCAGACATCTCTGCACAATACCACAATGGAACCTGCAACGTATCAGAGAAATGCCAATTCACCATCACCAGCCCATGACAAGTCAGGATGCTGCCATCCCTGATGGAGTCTTTTGTTTACCCTCCTCTGAAGGCAGGATACCACAAAAGCAGACACCAAATTAACTAGGAAGGGAGGAAACTAAAAAGAGAAGGCAATGAATAATGGAGAAGCAGAAGCTGTGTGAAGGACAGCTAGGAAGAACCACTGCACAACATCCTAGATAGTAATATTTTAAATCAAAATAATGTGTTCCAACCTTATTATCTATATTGTTAGTCAAGACCCTCCTAGATATTCGGGGGGGGGAGGGAAAAGGAACAAAAGAGAAAAGCTGATTAAATCACTTATTTCTCCCTCCATGCCTTTGAAAGAGTAGAATTTACAACTTCATATCTTATTTAAAAAAATAATAACAAAAACAAACAAAACCAAACCAGAATCAACAGAATATGAGAATTTCTACAGAACTCTACACGGACCCAGCTCGGATCTGCCAAAGGAAGAAAAAGAAGGATTATTTTAATCTGAGTTCTACTTACCACCATGTTTAGTAAGAAACTGAAATAAAAGAAGAGCTGAAAAAGCCATCCTCATCAGCAGACATATTGCGTTAAATAAAATTTGATCTTGGAACCCTGCTCTGCAAAAGCCCACAGGAGCAGATGGCTTTACCACCCCTGAAGGAAACTGGCAAGACTAAATCACAATCAGGCACTGCTGAAGCACTGCAAGCAGAGATGTCCAATGCAGCCACAATACTGAGAAAGACCAAAAGACTGGGATTTGATTTTTGCTTTTGAAATAATAAATGAATGATGAAACCACTAAATTACATTGTCAGGGAAAGGGCAGATTGAATATAGGGAGTTGTTTCTGGGACTTTTTTCCATGTAACAGTCATGAAAAAGACAATGATACTTAAAAAAAAAAAAAAAAAAAAAAAAAAAAAAAAAAAAAAAAAAAAAAAAATAAAAAAAAAAAAAAACGGCCCCTCCCCTTAAAAAAAAAAAAAAAAAAAAAAAAATAAAAAAAAAAAAAAAAAAAAAAAAAAAGAAGAGATATAAGAAAAAAAAAGATTAAAAAAAAAACAATCGGCCCTTCCCCTCTACATATATACCCATGTACACAGTCAGTTTCTCTAATCTTTTTTTATTTCCATGCCCTTTATCAAATTGATAGTGGTTGTTTTCTCATGGCCCGCAGTATTTGCTTTTGCTTTCAGGTCTTAGACTGCAAATCTTGTCTCTGTTTACCTGCAAGCTTATTCTTTCATGCTCTAAAAGAAAGGAAAGGTGACAAATCAGATTACAGACTTCACAAAAGCATGCTGTGAATTAGAAAACAAGGGAGGTAAAAAACTAACATTTATTGAAGAACTCAAAGTAAAAACAGCTGCTCAAAATAAAAACAGCATTGAAAGAACAGTAAAATAAATTCCAATCAGAATTTCACCAATTTGAATTTACACTACTTCTAATGTTACAACTGGAGAGCCAATATAAAATAATGGTAACAGTCCCTTTTCCCTGCAACTTAGTTCAAATGTCCCTGACTGCTAAGGCAATTTAGAACAGCTACACAAATCTTAAGAAAGATGCTATAAACTACACTGCATATGAGAGGTCATTTTTTAGACTTCATTTATTTAGCTCTCAGTCTGTTAGAACAAAAAAAGTCATTCCTAAATTACCAGACACAAGCAGCAATCCTGCTGTTATGTCACATCACGCGCACCCCGGCTACAGAAGGTTATTTAACACTAAATGTTTAATTACCCCTCCAAGCTGTGTTGGTGCATCCTATCTCCCACCCCACTGGATGGGATGAGGTCTCTGGAGGGAGAGATGTCAGGCAGCTCTGCTCTGCGAGGACTGGCAGCCTCCCGCTGCTCCCAGCAGCAGTAGGACTGCAGCGATGAACAAGCAGCTCCGCTCTGCCAGTCCCCTTGGTACAGGACTTTTGGAATCCAAACACAGGAAATGGCACCAATGAAAACAAAACCTGCTGAAACCCAAGGGTTTGGGTACCCCATAATATTCTCTTTTCCTCTCCATACTGCCTGCTGGGTATTCAAAAGGTATCCAAAAATTGTTCCAGTGATTCAACAGCAGATCTCAGACACACAGAAACAAAATACTAAAGCTCCTTTTTTAAACTAAGAGTCACTCTGCTGTGACTCCACTTACAGAACAGATGCAGCATTAATCAAGCAGTCTCAGGCACTTTTCTAAGCCAAGAAATACAATATATTAATTTTAAATGTGATATAATTATGTGGTCATCAGCTATTTGTATTGTCAAATTGCATGAAATGGAGCAAATGCAGTTCAAGTAATTGCCACTATTCCTGATATCCCTAATGCTGGAATTAAAAATAAAAATAAAACTGTTCTTTTCAAAATGACCCTATTTCATAATCTTCCCAGAATAAGTTTCATAGTCTTATTTTATATAAAGGTGCTGAAATCAGGAATGACAAAACTGGTCCATTCCAAATCCTACTGCAGAATTTATCTTCCATATACCGGCATATAGTCAAAACTAGACCTGTCAGAACCTTTTTGATAGAGCCATCATTGTGAAACTAAGCAGAAACCAATTTAGCCTTCATTTGAAATGCATCACTTTTTATATAATGAATTAAATTAAATTTTATGAAGCCTCAAAATACACCAAAAAAAAAAAACAAAAAAAAAAAAAAAAAAAAAAAAAGGGAAATGCACCATAGAAGAGGACTACAGCACTCCGTTAGCAAACATGAGCAAGTCCGCAGGAAAAAAATCTCCTGAGATAAGTGTAGTGTGGATGCTGGGAGCTCAGCACCAAACGTTTTGTTCTGCAGACCCAACTCTTGTCTGACCACATCGGCTGCTGATACAAATGCAACCTGACCGAAGAGGTTTTAACCTCACTGTGTATCTTTGAGCCTGATTGAATCTGGTTTCTCAGGAAAAGTAAAGCTTCAACTTTCTTTTACTTTTTGGAATGACAACTATGGAATATTAAAATACTTTCAAGATTTTTCTGTGCTGTAGCTTGAAAGA
Organism: Nycticryphes semicollaris; assembly: GCA_013400055.1. Lineage (NCBI taxonomy): Eukaryota > Metazoa > Chordata > Aves > Charadriiformes > Rostratulidae > Nycticryphes > Nycticryphes semicollaris. The sequence continues at coordinate 155,786 of VXBJ01000267.1, forward strand.
ACAGTCTTTTTTTTTTTTTTTAATAGCAACCACAACGATGATGGTCAGCTCAAAACAACGTACAAATTTACTCTCACTTTGTTTTTTAGCTGGGACTAAGATTGAATATAAGAAGAATCAAGTGGTGCATAGTGTTTTCAACAGCCCTTAATGTCGCATGATTTGCATTTTAGAGGTTTCAATATGACATGAGATGATATCACTGCAGTGGTATTAATTTTTGTTTGTTTGTGATATTGCTTGTTTCACTTTTGCAGATCTAGTCTTAATGCTAGTTTTCTAACACCAGATAAATAGATGAGCATACTGGAACTGAAATGGAAATGTCTTTTTTGTGCCATTTTTGATACAAATGGTTTTTTTCCAACTGGCACCAGCTGTACCCATCTGCAACCAGCCCAAGATGAGGAGAAAGAGGCTGTCATTTTGCATCATACCTTCCTTCAACTCTCCCTCCAATATACATTTTTCAGCATAAGCAACAGAGCTGAAATCTCAATAATCCTGCTGTCTGTAGCATGAAGAAACCAAATAAAAAAATTATTATTTCAATCCCATGCCAATGGAGAGGAACAAAGCCAGCTAGAAGGGTGAAAGAACAGCATGATTTACACACACGCTTTGTAGGCTAAAAGCTCCTAACTTTGGGTGCCCCTGTTTAAGAACCATTTAATAGCAGCATTGAAAAGACAGTTTTTTTTCAATACAGAGACAAATCAATATTCTGTGACATTTTTCTCTCAAAAACAGAAAATCAAACCGGAAAGATATTTGGTTTGGAAAAAAAAACTTGTCTTGTAATTGATATGGGTTAGTAAATTTAAAGAAAATATTTTCATTTGAACCCAATCAATAGTATCCACAAATAAATGAGAAAGTTCAAAACGTTCAGACAAATAGCAGTGGGAGACATTTTCTAAAAAAAAAAAAAAGTATTAATCAACTGCCTTTTCTGGATTAGCAGTCGAATGCAGAACTTCATCATGATCAGGTCTGAACTGCTGCCAAAGCCCAGAGCTTCAGCCACTGCCACTCACAGGAGGTAGGAGCACCTCAGACTGTGGTTTTGAGAATGAGGTCCTGCAGGAAACGTGCTGCTGCTGAGAGGCCTAGTAGTGATTGCCCATTTCCTCAACTTTATGAGGGAAGCAACTGCCATGTGTAAAGCCTGCTCAGCCCTAATGGCAGAGTGCCTTACATCACTGCATAATGGTTATTCTGTCTCTACTACCTCTGCAGCAATGGACAAGGTGCGAAGGAAGTTGATAAGTCCCGAGTGAAACAGAAGTGCAATTACTGAGACCAGCAGCATCAAGGACAGAGAAACACAAAGATCCAACCTATGAGTAATGACTGTTTCAATTGCAAACGTCCTTCAACTACATCTGGCAGAGCAACACAGTTAACACCTCAGAAAGCAATTGGACGTCTTGCATCTAAAGATTGGTCACTCACTTTAGCTCTCTGAGGCAGGTTCATCACGGTGTCTGGTTTGAAGTCATTCTTGTTCTTTCTGCACAGAACCGCTGTGATGATGATGATGATCACCGTAACCACAGCGATGGGAGCCAGCACCGCTGCAATGATCCACAGGTTATTCGGGGGGTTCTTCACCACAGCTACAGAAAATTGCAAACCAACATTAGTAAGTTTTACTGAGGAAACACAAGCTTTAAATTTGTTTCCAACATAATCTTCAACTGTCTCCATATAATAACTAGTATATAAAGTTGGTTAGGAATCTAACTATACCTTCGTATTCCTTAAGCTAAAAAAAAAAAAATGGGAACACTGTTCAATTCAGAAATCCCTAGGCTCTCTTCTCTTAGTTATAGCTGCAAAAGCAGACATCAACTCGCGAGTCAAATTAGATGCCACATTAGATATCAGTTCAATGGTTCATTTACAGATTAAACAAAAAACAGAGAATAATACATCCTTAATTATCTTTCAAACAAAACCAGTTTATAGTAAGGTAGCATGTGTGTTAAAAATGTACACAGGGTCCATATTTGGTGTAAAAGAGTTACTGGCTCGGAGGCAACAGTAAACTGGGAGAGTTTTTTCAAAAACAAATGAGGCTAAGCACACTAGTAGTTATTATTGATATCAATATGGTAATAAGAAAATGCTTCTCTTGTGCTCTAGAAATACTTTATCATAGTTAAGGTCAAAATGAACCCATGATTTCTGAAATAGGGAAAATTATGAGGTTGGAAAGAGCTACTTGCAGATATATTAATAATGGAACATTTCAGAAACACAGAGATGCTAGAACATTTTAATTCCATTTTATCACAATAAAGAGTCTTAGTATGAGCGTTGAACTTGTATACATATAAGACATCCTCCTGTGACACATTCCCCATTCTCTCATCTCATTTCTTTCTGGAAAAATACCAGATAATCTCCTTATGATGCTGAATTTTGGTTTAGTGAAGTATTTTGTGGACTTCACCATGTTATCTCTATTTTCCTATGCCAGTGGTTGCTGGCATGGACAGGCAATTGCAAAAATACCAGCGTAAAGCAGCCTTTCCCATTTCCTTGGGGACTAGCACTTTCAAATGTCATTGAGCTTATTAGTTGCCAGAGGCACTCAGCATCTTTCAGGATTAGACTTCAAGTGCAAACCATCTTGTCCAGCAGCTGTTATGAAAGCCAGCTGAAAGTCTGTCTGAAACTTGAGCCTCTTTTCTTTGTAGATTTACTACCAATGTAGTTGGTTGGGTGATGTAGGAATACCACCATTAGGCACCATAACAGTAACCACATGCTTAAAGGCTGTCCAAAAAGCCAGGCTGAGGCTTAAGACTGAGCTGCCTTTCAAGGTACACTTTTCAATGGACTTGCATAATTCTAAATTACTGACTTTGAACTTGTAATCATGGGAGTGAAAATACGGCGGGGAAGGAACGCAAACCTGAATTGTATCAGTTAACAGGAATTTTAATTATAGACTGCTGTTGTTGCAGCAAACAAGCATTGAAAAATTATAATAATTCTTTCTAGGGAAATTATGATCTTATGGCTAACAGGAAAAACATTTAGGAATCCAGGTTTAAATCTTTAATTCAGTTACCAGCTTCCAATGTGACCTTGAGTAAGTCAATCCACGGTTCACTCAACTCAATAAGACTGCGATGGATTTTGAAGCAAGACTTTCATTTTGCTATAACTCGGTCCTTCGCTTATAAAACAGGAACATCCATATTTTTGTTATTATTCATATGTCTTGGCTAAGCAGACTATGAACTCCTGAGAGTACATGTATTTTCTTACTGTGTTTTGGTACAGAACTTTTCAGCCTGCACACAAAGTATTTTCTTTGGGAACACAAAGACAGACTACAAATACCATGTCCAAAATGAGAGAAATGGATTTTTTTTATATAATACGTTATAAAGATAGACCTCTCTTTTACATTTCAAATGCTTTTGCTTCAGAATCTCAGTTACCCGAGGTCATAATTTCAATTTCTGTATATTCTTTTCTTACAATATTCTGTGCATATTTAACTTGTATGAAAATCTACAGTTGCGTGAGGCTGCCTTATCAGGTCATGAAAGTACAATGATAAATCATGAGCAGCAGATGTCATATAATTATCTAAATGCCCATATAAAGCACAAAACTGCACAAAGAGCTAGAAAATTGCTATGTATAATCTATAGCTGCTTTAGTAAAAATTACATTATAGAAATATTCTCATGGAAAACAAAGTAATTCAGAATTTAAATACTAGCCTGTATGAAGAAGGAACAGAGATCCCTGGTTTCAGTCCAATTAAAGTCAGTAGCAGACCATTATCAAATCAAGAATCAGGTATATTATATATAGCACAGTCTCTGGAAATTATATCATACTTCAGTGTGCTAACTCGATCATATGTTTATGGATGATATGTCAATTATTTATTGCAGTGGTTCCTTCTTTTCCTATCACCATTACATGTAGTTATGTCAGTACCCCTTCAGGCAGAAATAATGTCACCAGAAATAACGTCCCATTTTATGTGCTGTTTAGCCAGGAGTCCACTATATAATTTTACTTCCATCTGGACAAATACTTTTGCAGAGTGAGGAGATTCAGTTAGCTAAAGGCATGATTGATTCATTAAATTGTTATTGCACAAGAAACACTTCAAGATCCACCACAGGTTTATGAATATGGGTCAACTACACTGAAACATCCAAAAAAATTATTTGAAGAGACCTGTGCCCACAATCACTCATTAACTGATGCAAGTCTTAAAAGATAAATTCAAAACCACTCTATTTTTCAAGAATGGATTACTTTTTTGGACACATTATTCTGAATGATGCTACCATATTTTGAATCTGAAAATCGCCCATATACACAAGTAGCTCTGCTCAAATTCACTTTTCTGATTTGTGTCTAAACAATGTCTTTAGCACTCACATGGTGCACTTCACAAAGTTCTTGGTGAAAATAACTTTTTTTTAAAAAAAAAAAACATCCTTTTGAGATACAAATCATCTACATTATTCTGAACAAGTGAAAAATAAGGGAAATTTTGATAGCGCCCACATACAATTTCATTTTACTTCAGGTCAAATTACTTCAATAGCAATTTAGCCCCAGCAGTTATTAGCCTGTAGTGTCACAGTTTTGTTTGCATCTGAATGAATTCTGACTTAAAGTTCCATAAAGTTGCTCTGTTCATATAACTGTATATGTGTAAAATTAGTTGTACAGTAGAGCTTACAGTGATTGGCTAAATAACAGTTGGTATATAGCTTTGATTTACTACCATAAAAGATTAGTCTGTCTTCCGTGTGAAAAGAGCCACCTGACTTAAGCAGCTGTTCAGACTTCTCTCTGCCCATACTATGAAAACTGATGTTTTCACAAAGAAAGAAAAAAGAAAAATAGGAAAAGAAGCAAAAACGGACTAAACCAGAGAATTTTTAAAATAACTCTTACGATCAGCTTGAACTTGAATAACATAACCTAGTGTCAAGGCCATCCGCTGGGAGTCAACAGTACTCAAAATTTTGGCAGCTGCAGTGCCCAGCAAAGGTTTCCCATTGTATAAAGTATAGTATGTCAGTTCAGCTGGCTCCTTGGGTCCTGGAATACGTTGAATTTTTACCATCTTTCAGGGGAAAAAAAATAAATAAAGAAAACAAGATAAGTAAATTGTGTTTGCATTATACCATTACAAAACCTGCCAGGAGCTACTCAAAGTCAATACACACAGGGAACTCCTCCAAGACCCCATATAAGCAAAAGTTCCATGCAAATATGCTCACAGGATCAGAGCTTCTGCCCTTCATGGCCAAGGCTATTAAGATTAGTAAGGAAAGGACAGACTGCCCTAAAAGTTTTTAAACATATTCCTAAGGTAAAATCCTAAACTAAGAAAAGCATGCAGTAAAAAGGAGGAAAGAATCAAATATTTGAACATTACAGTCCTCTGTAAAGAGGGGATTCTTAAAATCTGTCCTAATATTGAAAATTATACTTTATTGACATACTGCAGTTGAAAATTTCCCTCCCAAGCTGACAATAAAGAGAACCATGTTTTTTCCATTTTATTTTGCAGAACACCAGCAGAATTTTTACATTGTTCCTCTATCTTTCCTGCAAGCAGAAAAATTGTCAAACACCTCTAACGATGAGAGGAGAAAGGAGGTTTTGAGATTCTCCTTCATTATGTTATTGATTAAAATATGTCATGTTTTCATGGAAAATTTTACAAAGGTTTATACTTTTGGCAAGTAAAAGTGCATTCCTTCTTTTAAATTCCTTCAGTGGTAAAACACACAGAATTATGAGCAAACAAGAAAAGCAGTGATTTGTTTTTATATCACGCAAAAAAACCCCCAATTTTTAAAAAGCAGCACATAATTAAAAAAAAGCAATAACTTTTCATGCAATTTTTGAAGATAGATCTTCTGAATCCCTCACAATTAGCATAAGTTCACTAAATTAGTGAGAAAAAATACAATCATTTCAAAAAACTGAATGGGATGTGTCACTAGATAAGAGAAAGAGGATGAATAAATTACTCAGGACTGAAATCTATACTTCATAATGTAATCTGTGGCCACATCATTTGATGACTATCCCTGTATAAAGACTGCCTCATACTTTTTTTTTTCCGCAACAAAAGGAAAAAAAAAGAAATTCTAGTTTTATTGAGTTACCTAGGAAAGGAAGCCTTAGGAAAGTGGGGTTGTTTTTATTTAATTTAAGAACAAAAGCCTAGAAATCTTCATTACACTGAATACAAGACTTTATGCTAAAGTAGGTACTTTGTACCAATCCTCATAGCAACCAAAGAGAAAGTATTTATTAACACTGATTAACTAATGACTATTTCTAGAAGTGGCGTGCAGACACGGCTGACTGCAGAAGAAGAAACCTACTAGTAATGCCATGCATTTTGCACTCAGTGCTTTGGTATTCACAAAACAAGACAGGAAATCTCAACGTGGTTAAACAGCGTTTTGGGGTTTTTTTCACAAAACTGTGACAGGACACATGCAAACAAAGCCATTTTTTTCAACACACAGCCAGACACAACCGATGCATTGACCACCTGCACAGTGTAGCTGCCCACAGTGGTGGCACGTTTGAATCTTCTTCCTTGCTGATGGGACATCATAAACAGCGGGGCCAAACGCTGCTCCATTAATCTCGCAAAGCTCTGATTGTTCAGACCCAGTAATCCAATATCAACCCCTTGAATAACTGTGGGAATGGAGAAATATCACTTATCAGCGCATTTTAGATGGACACATAAAGTAACGGGTGGTCTGCGGGGCAGTTTGGAACAGGGATGTGCTAACTAGCTTAGAAGAAAAAGAACTGGACAGTTACACCCCCTGAGTAATTATCAATGGGGAAATAATGTGTTTCTGTTTTATCCCTTGCACTGTTCTTGTCAGACAGCATCAATGACATTTCAGAGAATAAAATCCTCCAAAACCCTTCTGAGGCCTTCAGTTTACCAAAACGGCTCTGGGAAGCACCTAATCTATGATCTTTAACGTAAAAAGTAAGTGAAAACCTATTTGAGAGCTGCCTGGTTTTATGCTTGTCATCAGATGCTCCTGTTAGTTAAATGACAGGTTTTTTGTCCAGCAGTTTTGAAATCGGAAGTTGGAGTTTTGCACAACTTGGTTTGAAACAAAACTCTATATGCTTGAGTACACTGAAAACTGAATAAACATTTTTAAAATAAAAATGACTGTAAAATGAAAAGAAATTAAATTTGCATAAAGTTCAAATAAGTGATATTGCACATTGATTTAATTCATACAAACATATAGTTTTTCAATAATTTTTTCAAAAAAATCTTCTGGGACCACCATCAGTTCTTTGAAAAGTTTCCATTGTAATGTCAATACCCTCCACTACAGCAAGTGCACAAAAGCAAGAAATGGCATATCTGGTTCATAGGGTCCAAATGGGGAGGAGCCATACTATCCTCTTCAGAAGATCATAATCTTTGCATAAAACTATCTTTAATTTCAAAATATCTCTCTCAGATACCAAATCACACCAGCTTTTGGAAGCCAAGTGCAGAATTTAATGCGTTTCATGTCAGGCTCCTTTTCTCTTGCTCTCCTGAGCATTAAACAATTCCAAGTACAGACAGATCAATTAGAAAGGCTTCAGTATCTGCTCACTCAAAGATGTCTGGGGAAAAGGGTCTATTTCTTGCCCAGTTATCACTTATAAGATTAAAATAATCGTGAATGAGAATGCAATACCAGTGAAATGACTGTGATAAAAGAAGTATTTTGAAGCCTAGTAGCATTCTCTACACCTTCTTCCACCAACAGAAAATTATGTACTTAACGCTCCAGGTGAAAGATGTAAAAATTCCTGGACCTAGCCAGAGTCATCAAATCATAACAAACTTCCTTGGTTTAACAGATCACTCTTCTTCCTGAGTTCCTGGGTTATGTCTACAAGCCTCTTTGGATTTCAGATTTAAACCAAAGTCCGAGATGAAGAAAAAAAAAAAAAANGCCTATTTGTGTCTTAAAACTCTGAGAAGATAATGCTGCTGTCTGAAGCACTTAAACCAAAGTGTCATAAATTCTGAGGTGAGTGTTGGAAGCAGGAGATGTCTCTGTTTAAGAGGATGAAGGACAAATCACAGTTACGCCCCAGAGTAACTTTAAATATATTTGCCCAGTTGAATGCAACAGGAAGGTTCAGAGAGCAGCCACTTATTTTTGTGTAAAACTACTGCATCAATGTGCTTATATAATCAAGCACTAAAAATTATTATCTGAAGTCCATGAAGGAGGAAAGAAGATCAAAAAGTACCTGTTATCACCCAGTAGTCTCTAGTTGACTCTGAGACATCAAGGTTTGGATACTCCAAAGCTTTAAAATAAAAGTTGAAATTATGTCATAATATTCCAACATCCTACATTTTATTTGTCCCAAAACTCTTTGGTTAACCACACACAGATAAATATATTGAACTATGGCCCAGAAGGAAACCTAGAGGCACAGTTTTCAAGATTACTATTTCTCTTCTCTCTGAAAAAGTATATCGAGTCTAAACAGTGCAGGCGCTGCTGTGCAAAGCAGAACATGTATTTTCTGTTGCCTAAATGTTGGCTGAAGCATCATCTGGGGCAAAGCCAAGGATTGCCCATTATGAAAAATGACATCTAATATGCATGTGTCTATGTTATATACATTTCTGATGCTTTTGCTCTGTGAATAATCGCTGGGGAAACAAGATGACATTCTATGATGATTCTGTGATTTAATCCTTACTTAACCCAGACCACCATTTTAACCTAAAGTAACATTAAAATAAACTGGGACCAGATTTCACCAATCACAGAGTGCAGTTCCACATGAATTACAAATGAGACTAACAAAACTATGAACACACCTTAGACTGTGGTACTCACTGTCTCACCGTTTAAGGTGTTATTACCATATGTGTTTAAACCTGCAAGAAACTGATGTTTGCTGTTTTGATGCCTTTTATTAGTTTTCCCATCTTCAAAATGCATTAGGCTGTAAAGTTCAATGTGCTGCTAATTCATTATACAGCTCTGCATTTTTTCCAATAGATTTATGCAATCCAAAAAGCATTAATACTTGGAACTTAATTCAGAAAATATCCGTGCCTTGCATGTTGATACACCGCTATTGAGTTACCTTGATATTTAAACTCCAAAATGGCTTGAAATAGTAAACACTGTAAAGCACCTGATTACAGACAATAACTGCTTCTGAGGAGGGATTTCATGGCATGTCCTGAGCTGTGCATTTCCATGACAGACTGCAAAGGCTCTGGAGAAGCCACAGGATTCTATTGGGAAATAATCTGCTCTGAAAACAGCAGCAGTATTTGAAACAACTGCACTGCCACATGAATAAGCATCAAATACTTTTCAAAGTAAATATTTTCACAAGACACGCTACCAGTCTGAAGCCATAAATACTACACGCACATTAAGTTCATGAGTTTGCAGTGTACCTGCTGCGCTGGGAATAAACCCAAGAATTTCAAAATGAAATATAAGCTATTAGGTGTTGAAGAAGCACTAGCTAAAGACTTTATCGGGTCAGTTCATCATGTGCAGGGATCAGCAGAGAACTGCAATACCACACGAGACTCGTACTGTGTGACAAATGTCTTGCACAGCTCCTGACTACCAAGTATATGCCTGATTGCCTTTGCAAGAAGTGCCATAATCCTCTTCCTATGCAACGGGCCTATTTTGGAGGACAAAAGCTTGAACCGAACACAGCTATTATTAAAAAAAATTCTCCTTGTGCTGCTGGATGCCCTGTGAGGACAAGTCCTGCACACAGGGCACTCTTGTGACAGCCTCACCCACCAGCCATGAAAATGAAGGAGCCTGTCTCATGAATGGTTTACATCCTTTTCTAGGTCCTCAAGCTCACCCTGCGTCAACAGCCTTCCCTTTAGCTCCCACTGCCTGTGGAAATACCTGATGAAAATGCAAGTATGTCCTGAGACATCTCTCATCCTGTGATGGAAAGTCTAATTCAAAAGTGCACCAACATAATACAAGAACTCATCTTTGGGCAGTTTAACCTACTTGTTTGCAAATACCTGATTTAGATAAGTAACACCCCAAGAATAATATATCCTCCTTTTTCAAGGATTTGCACAGTCGCCAGAGCTAGTTGTGATTCCCAACCGTCTTGTACCAGAGAGTGACCGCTTTCCCAGACAGCATATTGTGCAAGTAACTGATGAAGAATTGCACAAGATAATTACTCTGCAGTTGGGCTATTTGCAAATAAAATGGACTGACAAAAAAAGGTAATTTCCATTTTCCCCAATGCTCTTTCCACCAGCCTGGTTCTGCTTTTTCTTAGAATCAGAAAATGAACAGGCACCTTAATAATTTTACCCAAAACTATAAATCCAGTCAGTTCAATGTTCTGATCATAAAGACATATTTAGCTCTAGCCTTATGTGCCCCATTATTTCAATACTTGTGAAATGAGAAATTTCAAACTACTCCATCTCTGGTTTAGCCTTAGCAGCGAGTTTGATAGCACCCAGAAACTTAACCAGATTTTTACTGGTGCTTCAGCACAGTTTTTCAAATTTAACAAGTTTTCTCAGGAAGATTTCCACACAGTGAGATCATCTGAAACCTGCCCTTCCTAATCCAGTGTTGATCACCATGCACTGACATACCCAGTGTGTACCTGTCTCCTCCCACTTCCTGTGAGCGCTCATCTCCTCCAGTGAACAGATAACCCTGCTCTATAGTTCACTTATTTTCACACACCAAGCTTAACAAGCAGATTAAACAGAAATCCACGTAATCAAATGCCTTTATTCCTTTTAGAGGAATTAGCATGCAGAGTCAGAGAGCATATCTGCCACACAGGCTGCCCAGACACCCAACTGTCTCCCACTCTCGGTACCACTGACTCTTCACAACAGTTGAAAAGCCAGCAAATTATTGATGCTAAAGTGTTTAGACCACATTTTAAACTGAGGATGAAATTCAGCAAATACACCACCAAATTTTTAACTGAGGAAGTATAAGATAGAGCTCACTCCCTACCCAAGCACCCACTGAAAGCATGCTACCCAGCTCTGCTACTGGGGCAAGCACTGGGGCTGAGTCTTCACTGCAATAAAGGGCTGTGCTGAAAATTAACTTCAGGTGCTGTGCTGAGTTTTCCTGAAAGGGAGATTTGAGAAATATCTGTGGTTTGTTTTTATATAAAACTACAATTTTATTTTGTTTGGAACCTGGCACAGGCAATTTTTATCAGTGTCAGCATATATGTGTTTTTCTTAATTGTCTGACAGTGTTTCTACCAGTGTAAACACTGAACCCCACACCTGATCCCCCCATTCTATTTTTCTTTTCATTTAAAAAAAAAAAAAAAGTTTAAAAAGCAGTCAGTAGAAACATCTACAATTGGTGAGCTTGACGACAAAGCTTATGGTGGTTGCAAATCAAGAGCCGAATGTGAACTAACCCTAATGAGCTGTGTGTTGGGAAGCACATACTTACATTCTGCAATGGTGAGAGGCGGGTAGGTTAGATAGAAACCCACCAGCTCAGCTGACAGCTGATTGAGAAGGTTGCTGGAAATAGTGCCATTTAGAGTTGTGCTTTGATTGTTCACTACATAAAACAGAGTGACAGCTTGGGAGACATTGGAGGTGTTCAAAATCTGAAACAGAGGTAAAGAAATAATGTGTAGCTATGTTTCAGCTCAGTTAGAAAAAAAATGGAAAAAAAAAACCAAAAAAAAACCAAAACAACAACAAAAAGACCCAACAACCAAAAAAACAAGCCACCACTCAACCAAAAAAAACAAACCAGTGCAAACAAACTGGGAAGAGGTTAACATGAACAATGCACTAGATACAGCTCATTTAAAATGACTGTGTAAACCAGTTTGTGATACTTTAATTCTTACTTTGGCACAGGCAGAGTTACTGGAGGACAGCAGCAGGCAGAAAAGGTGCAGTCAGAAAATTTTTAGTCAGTCAGAAAATACAAGATGAGGCAAAGTTTGCTTACTAGAAAAAATGTTAATTATTTCATGCAGAGGAATTAGGCTTGTATGTCTTGCTTTCTTCATTGCCTTCCTAGTGCAGCTATCCAGACCTACATTTTCTCCATGTAAAATAAAGGGACACCATGTCTTTTCTGTACCTAGCACCATACAATTACCAGCACTCCTCACCACTTTAGCTCTATGCCAATCTCTTCCTGAGCCCAAAACCGATGGCTACATTTAAGGACCGATTCTATTTAGTAAGTACTGGATCAAATCCTCAAACACCAGTTTTATGCAGGAAACAGAGAGGCAAAGGCAGGGCAAGACTGGAATAAAACATGTTTTCTCAAAACTCATGACCTAGGACAAGAGGGATGTTTTTTGGCTACTGATACTGTAGGCAAGGCCAACAACAGTCATCATTCATTAATAGTATTTAAATACCCCGTTTTTATGATTTGGATCACTAAGTAAAAGCATAATACATAGCATAATAAAAGCATCAGAAGAAGAGTTCAAAGTCAAGGCACAGGTCTGCCTAGCTGATGTCCTCTTACAAGTGGCTGGGAGCAGATGGTTAGAGAACAGCATAGGGTAAGAGGACAGGACTCTTTTCCACTGTGTAAGGTTAGGCCATAGCTATGGTCTGAGCCATAAATCATATGCTTGGGTTGATGAGTTTTCATTCTATATGTTTGGCCAATTGTTTTTTGTAGCTTCCATACTTTTTTCCAGGTACATTCAGCCATCCTCAAGATCTTATTTTACCTGCTGTGCGAAAGGATTCTTTTTATTTAAACTTGAGTAGTTCTGCTACGAGAAACTCCAAATGATCAGTCTTGATTCACTACACCCCTCACAGCTGTAGAACCACAGCCAATTCCATTTCTCCTTGCGTGGAAGTTGTTCATGCCTTTTACCCATCTTGTCGTCCCTTCCCTCTACTCTTGTAACGCAGTAAGGCTTTTTCTGAATTAGCTTCATCTGCTCCAGAACTACCCCTCAGTTTGTAACTAGTCTAAAACCGTCATAGAATTTCTTTGCACTGATTTAGTCCTTTGCTTGGTACTGAAATAATTTCAGAAAAATTTATCATGAAGATCACACCCTTGAGTCTCTTATTTCCCAGTTTATATCTTGCCTCCAAAACCTCCATCCTCCATCCTATCGCTTCCCAAACTGGCAATGCCCACAAAATCTGTAACTACTACCTTCTTCTAAAGCTCTTTATAAAATTACCTAGGTGCTTTGTGAGATCTACCACTTCTGAAGTGAGTAAATTAGCCAACATGAAGCTCCCCTCAACATCACAGGCCCAGCTATTGAAAAGCTTGATAATCCCTTTACCTACTGCAGTAGGTCAGCTCTTGCCATGCACTTTTCTGCCTTTCTGAGGTCCTTCAGTTTGAACACAAGCTCACGACAGATGGTACCAAAGTAACTAAGCAGAGCTCTGATAACCATTTTTCTCCTTCTGGTAAGCTACATGCAAACTATTCTGAAGAGTACAAATACATATGCAGAGTTTTATCATAAGTCAAATACGTATAATAATATCACCCAGAGGACAATTTCTTTATTCCTGATGTAGGGCACAGAGCAGAAGGGTGTTGGCCCACTATGCATATAAAGGTCTGCAAAAATCAGGACCTTAATAGCAAATTTGAATGTGTGAGGATGAAATTGGAATGCACACAAAAAAGAATTAGCTTAGATCTTACAAACAGCTACCCATGGCATTATCTTTACATCCGAATAGTCTCACTAGGAGCAACTAACATGTCAGAATAACATATTTACTAAAAATAAAATATAGAATAATATTTTAATATATTTGGGTTTATTTTCATTTCACTTAAATGAACATTATAAACATTATAATTCTAATTCATGAAAAAGCAATAAACCATATGCTATAAATCATGCATTTGTAAGTTCTCCTGCAATAAGTAAGTCAATCTTATTTCAGATGAAAGCATAAACTTACTTCCATAGCGCCTATCAAAGACATTATGTTGAAAAGGAAGCACACACATGATATTACATCGAAATGCAAGCAAATGAAAAGAATAAACCAGGAAGTTTGGCAAAGTCCCTGGCAAAGCACACAACGATGTACCTGAACTGTTAAGTTGTTGCTGGTGTTTAAGACCTTTCTTTCAGCATCCTGAAATGCTCTCTGTAATCGTTGCTCCATAGTCTGAACAAATTTGCATGACTGTATATTGTCTGTTTGACCCACAAACTGCAGCTCTGGAAAAGGAACAATGTATTTGTATACAGACAAAATATTCTTGGTTGCATAACTCCTGTCATGCCTGACAGCAAGATGAACAATTTAAAATTTAAGCAGGTGAAAATAATGACATGGAGGATCAGTTTATGTCATTCAAGCACTGCACTAAACTAGCCTTAATTAAGACACAATGTAAGAATTAAATTGCATTATTAGAGCTGATACTCTCCACAAACAAATGGATATTGTTTCTGCAACAATATATAAGTTGGTAAGACCAGTTCATTGTACTTCCTCAGAGCCAGGGAATAAGTGAAATCATTCTGAAACACAAGTTACGCTCTTAAATCTTGCAGGTCATTGGCTTTTATAAGACATAATCAGTCATAATACTGATTCTCATTCTGTTTATGCTGGGAAAAATATACTTAACTGGTTAATTGCTGTAAGTGTATGTATATAAACATGTAAGCACACACATAAGAAATCTTTTTACAATCAAATCCATTGTTTTAAGCATTCTTTGCCCTCTTGTAGCTTATACTGTTCTGCTGCACTACAACTACTCTGCATCGCTGCTTGCCACAGTACAGGGCAGTTAAGCAATGGCTCTGGGTTAAACTGCTAGGGACTAAGTCAAATCCAATGGGCCCAGACAGAACAATGTATATCTCTCATATAGTCATGTTTCTCAGCTGAGTGTCCTCAAAAGAAACACACAGATTCCAGCACAATCTATCAATTAAAGTCCATTTTAATCAGGTGTCAAGATACTGACATGACTCATCCCTAATGCGATGCCACTGCATTTCACAGGAGTGCCACCGGAGGTGACAGCAGAGCACCAGGCAGAAGAGGGATGCACACACCAGCTGTCCTGCTTGCACCAGGAACATCAACACGTGGAACCAAAGCAGAGCTTGTCCAGCTGCTGCGCCGGAGAGCTGGGGCTGAGGCAGGACAGGATTGGGGACGAGGAGCATCTTCCCTGTGCACTGACCCATTAGCACACACAGCCGTGGCCACAGGCGGGCAGGACCTTCCTCACCTGTTTTCAGCTGGAAGTGGTACGCAGGAAGGGGCTTCCAGGGCAAGGCCAGGGCTGCCACAGACTGGAGATGTGGGACATGCTGCTTTATGTCCGCTGTGGCGTTGCTAATGCCGTAGGCAAGAAGCCTTTCAATTACAGCCGCTGGCATAAAAACCAGCCTACCCCACGTAACGTAGTAACCAACTGTTACATTATTTGATTGCTCCAGGATTTCAACCTGAAACACACAGGAAAACATTTTTACTTTTTTTTTATTTATTTCATTTGCAGGTCAACCACTCTTCAATAGGACTTCTCATCCTTAATATTGCTCCCCTATGGAGTTTTTACCCTGCAATCCCCTTTAAACAGGATCAGTTAGTGTCACATCAGACCTGGTATTAGCAGAACTGCTCAGAGAGCTTTAGACACAGCCCATGCCTCATGTGCTCGCTATTGAAGCAGTGCAGTATTGCTTCCACAGCTCACATACCTCTAATTCAGACTGGGGCTTCATTCATGTCTAGATACTGGGATGTTTTGGCTATGAATGTAAAAATATAGAGAATCCAGAGAACATCCAGCTCCTATTTCAGAAGTTCCCTGACTTTGCATGTCTGTCTATCATTGCAGGTTTGGAGACAGATTTTTGAGAGACAGAAGTTTGCAATATTTGATTCTTCAACCATAACTCTATTCTATACTATTTTCCTATACTGTCCCAGATAGTTACACTATCACCTATATAAGTAGAAATGACGAACCACAAGAACGAACACACTGTGAGCCAAAACGCGACTTGAGTTTTCAGTCAAAACTCCGTATTTTCCAAAAAGTTTAAGCCCTGAAACTTGTCCTCCACTCAAACTTTTAGCTGGTTTCCTCAGTTACAAAAAGGCAGCTTCTCTCAGGTTTACAAGAAGGTGGGAGAAAAAGTCTGACAGCTTTAATTGGTGCTTCTGAGACTCAGGAATACACAATTCCCAACCAACTAACATCATCTGAACTTGCAGCAATAGAGCATGGGGACAAAAGTCAACCTGATGCCCTCTGTTTCAAACAAAATATAACTTTTTACTTTCCCAGTTGCCTGGTGAGTGTCACTCATAACAGCCTTGGACTAAGCACAAACCCCTGCCTAAGCGCAGAGAAACCTGTGTTGCAGAGAAGAGTGCCTCAGCAATCCACCTAACTCTCTCTTACATGCAGCAATGCAGAGGTTCATGCAATTTAGTTGCCAAGCACTGAACACATCCCCTTCGTTTATTTTCAATAAAACGTGCTTTTCCCTTGCTCAGGATTTTTGTCCCTGTGGAATTGCACTTGTCAGGTACTGGGTTTTCAAACCAGGGAGCAGACCAACAGCAGTGCCACCCCATTTACCAGCCCCGTTCTTAAATGATCCAGGTTGAGCACAGCCACACTTGGCTGACCGTGAACCAGCCTCATTACTGAGCTGTAGGGAGAGGAGGAAACTGTTGTCAGTAGTCATTTCCCAGAACATACCAAAAAGAAAGCTGCATTTTTCCCTTCTACTTAATCAGACAAAATGGCAAAAGCTTTGGGGCATTCCTTATATTTTTAGAGCCAAGAGCAGGTACCACCTATGCCTGCTTTCCATAGGAAAAGCTTGGTGCTCCCCTCCAATAGGCTTCCTGCATCCAGAAACACCACTGGAGCTGCAGCCTGCTGAGATTTTCTTGGCTGGAGAGCTGTTTTGATGAGATCATGCAGGCAATCCAAGCATGCTTACCTGGGCGCTGACATTTTGGTTGAAAGCTTGTCTCAGCACTTGGTTAAGTCCTTTTCTGACACTCTCCTTGAAGGCATTACTGATCAACATCCTCCTTGTGTTCAGAAAGAGAACTGTGGAACAACAAAATTTACATATTGGTTTGAGACATGATAATGTTTGCTTTTTTAAAATTGTTTCATGTTGTGCTAGCTAGGTGGAGAACATCAAAGCAGCTAAGATTTGCAGCAGCGCTAATGGAAGCAAGAACTGCAGAGGCTCATCAGCATCCCTGAGCTCCCTATTCATCCCATGGCAATAGCCCATTGCTTCCAGAGTGAGGTCTAACACATTCAATTCTTTAGCAACAACAAGTCTTTCCCATGCTGCCATTTTGTGGGAGGTATGATGCCACTTGATTGCCTGCAGATTGACTGATGCAGCATTCCCAGGGGTCTGAGCTGGTGCTGCATATGGTATGAAGTGTGTGCTTCATACCTTCACCACCAGACCTAAATAAACAAAGAAATGTCTTACTCCACTGCTACAATTAGTTTTCCATTTAGGAAGTGTCTGTACACCTTCTTTATTAACACTATCACTAGCTTTCTAGCTTTTTCTCTTATAATTTGCAGAAAGATGTTTAGAGCTGCACTTAAGCACTTTCAATAATATACTCTTACAAGCTATTTCTATCATTAGAAATAGTTGCACTCATACTACTGATGTAGATATTTAGCAGCTACTAAGCACACATTAAGTCCAGAAGCTGCTTATTTCATTGTCCCCAGTATCATTCAGTTCTATATAAGGTTATAAATCCTTTTATATAGATAATCTTCTTTAATGACATCTCCAAGCTGGTGCTGCACTGTGCGTAAGAAGTCCATATGAAGCCTGGGCAAGAGATGTCTCCATACTCCTTTAGTCCAGAGTTCTTACAGATAAGGAAAAGCTACCAAAAAAAACCAACCCCCAACCCCCAAAAAAACCCAACCCACTACCAAAAAAACACCACCAAAAAACATCAAGAGCCAGAAGTTATATTGTTCATTCATCTCAAAATCCTACCATCTTGAACTGCACGACTTTAAGCACTGACTATTATTTTCACACAAATCTTCAATGATAGAATTAATTGTTCATGCAAAACCAGAATTCAGTATTCATATGTAAACAGGGCCAAAGACTGTGGCTGGTTACTGCACTGTCTTCTTCAGTGACACAGACTCCTTCCTACAAAGCAGAGACCAAACCTGTGTCTCCACAAAGGTGGTTCTGCTAAATCCCTGCAGTGACCCACTGAACTTAAGAGCATCTGATATCACTTCTTCATTTGACACATACCTTGTAAAATCCAAGCTAGCAATAAAGCCAATGCCATTCCTATCCAGCAACTCTGCTTTTATCTGTCTGGTTTGTCAGTGCAGCAGCCTTATCCCAAGATTAATGACTAATGTCCCCACGCTCTTCGACACTTGAGTGTATTTCCTACTCATCCCCTGTTGCCTCTCATAAACAACAGAGGTCCTTTCAGCAAATCCAATGCCCCCACATACCTGTTTTAACCATAAGGTTCCTGGAGAGCCGGCAATCCAGGGGAGGAGCTGCTGTCATGTTAGCGAAAGCGGCTGCTGCCGTGGTTTCAGGAGGAGCAGAGATGTTTTCCACTGGACTAGGGGGAAGCCTAGTTGTTTTCGCTGATGCTGTAATAGATGTCAAAGCTGCTGTAATTGTCAGTGGATATGGGGTTGATGTTTTGGTGATTTCTGAGCTTGGGAACTTCTGGGTGTCTGTTTCTGTTGTTTCTATCTGCCTTGGTACATGTGCTGTAGGTGCAAGTGTGAAAGCTGTGACCGTGCTGCTTTTAGGGGTTATGAACATAGCAGTCACATCCGCAGGTAATGCAGTTGTGTTTCTTGTTGCAAAAGGAAAATCTGCATGTGTTCCTACTGAGCTTAGATCTGATGTCAATTTCGTGGCAGTGTTATTTTTTGTTAGCGTCAGTATTGGTGTGCTTAAAGCCATCACAGATGGCAAGGGTGTGTTTTCAGTGCCTAGAGAAAAGAAGGAAGAAGCTGGCACTGGTGAAGCTGGAGATGATTTTCTTGTTAGTGGTTTTGCTTCTGAAGTTCCTACTGTAGGTATTGCACCAGAAGATACTCCAGATAACACTGTAATGACAGAATGGGTAAAGTTGGTTGCTGACAAAAAAGGAGAAGTTAGTGGTGTTGGTGATGCATGGACAGAAGTTATGATGACTGACTGCAGAGCACTGGTGGTAGGGGTTTGCAATGGGATGCCCTTAGTAGCTTTATTAGGTATACTACCAAGAACTAGACTATGTGCTGTTGCACTTTTGTCCCACTCCTCCACACTAAATGTAGCTGGATTTTTATCAGCCATAACCAAATAACCAGAGGACTCTAACTGGTTATCTGCAAATTCTGGCAAATTTCCAGACCCAATGTCTTCTTCTGTAGTAAAACTATGCAAGAGAGTTGAGCTAGAAAGCTTGGTTATGGGCGAGGGGAACTCGGGTGGCAGAATGTTGTGGATGGCACTGTTTTCATTGCTGGTTGAAACAGTTAAGTTGTCAGTGAGCTGAAAAGCCAACATTGGTGTTGTGCTTAAAGTTTTTGTCAGTAAAGTAATCTTTTCAGCATTTGTTGTTGGTAATTCTAGAAAGCTAGAGGAAGCACCTATATCATTAGCAGAAGGCACACGTAAATGGAGAGGTGCTTCATAGTGTACACTGGTATCAATGTCTCCAATGGTAAAGAAATTAGCAATGTTTTCAGCTGTGCTTCCGTGGCTTTTTTGCAGCGGGTCAGGCACTGTCAAAGTGGTAGCAAGAGATGAATACTGAACAGGAGATGTTTTCATTGCAAATGTATCTGCATCAAATTCTGGAAAACTATTTGATTTCACTCCAGCAAAGGGTGAATCTGAAATGTTTTGACTAGTGTTTGCATATGTATAGTTTGCTGAAAGGTTGGAGAAGAGTGGCTGGTTATTTGTATTCATTGTCTTTTGCAGACCTGAAACTACTGAATATGGTGCATGGTACTCAGTTTCCAACTGAGAAGTACTTGGAGGAACTTCTCTTATTGTCGTTTTGGCTGAAGTTTTAACTGAAGCAACACTAATACCAGCAGAAGACAGCAATGCTGTATTGGTCCACATAGAAGGTGAAGTCTCAACTTCAGGAGAGCTGACAGGATCTAAATTGCTTTCAGAGTCTGCACTCAAAATCCCAGAAAAGCTGGAGCTGTGGCTGTCCATCACCGTTGTCAAGGAAACCAGTGATTGCTGTGTAACCCACGCTGAAGGCACAACAGAGGCAAGATGCTTCCCATCACCTGAACGTGAAGTCTGACCAGAGGTAAAATGACTTAAAGATCTTGGAGGTGAATATTCTGTGGGGTGGGTCACAACAGTGGGTACTGTCATATTTCTGTCTCCATTTGCAGTTATGTCTGGATTTTCTGCAGCACCAGGTAGGAGATGTGCAGTCACAAAGATACTAGTAACAGAAGTATTTGTAATAGCAGGTTTTGCTTTTGCAAGGCCTGCAGTGGAAGTAATTAACAGCACTGCAGCTAGATCAGGACTAGTCATGCCTGATATCTTCGATCCTTTGGGACGTTTGCTTGTTAGGGTATCTGGAGAAACTTTGGAAAGCTGAGATCCATAAGGCAGAACACTACTGGCATTAAAGTTCACAGACGTCTTTGCCGTCACCTGTCTTGTGTAAGGCTGTTGAGCTGTTCTTACCATGGGAAAGACATCAGAAGTTGGGAGAGTACGTGCAGAAGCGGTAGGCAATCGCATACCATTTGCCCGATAAGCTCCATCAGTCAGGTCTTCTGCAAAAGTCTGATTCAGGGCCACCACTGAGCGCTGTGAGGCAATAGTCAAAGGGATTTCCAAAGTATCCTCATCAGCTACTGCTGCACTGGGACTGTCTGTGCGTGTCCTCCTAGTAAAGGTGTCATTTGTCTCAGTTAGCAAGGGAGACCTTGCGCTTGTGGAGTGTGTTGCATTTCTAAAGAGAAAACCTGTTTCATTTCTAAATGCTCGTACTGACAGCACTGCAGTGTGCATGTGCTTTGCATCTGGAATAAGTGATTTTGGCCATGAGAGGGAAGATGTGCTCTCTGTTGAGCTGAACACCTCAGCCAGACTCTTGGAAGCTGATGACATGAAAGGTGCACTGGTACAGCCTATAGTGCAATTAGTCAGTGCTCTGGAAGACTGAGGACGACTCATTTTAGGTATTAGAAGTGAAGTTTGCACCAGATGGGAGACTGATGTAGGAACCTCTGCTTTATTCTGAAAAACTGGTGATGACAGAGGAGTGGTATCACTGTTTCTGCCAGTCAACACTGCCTTAGATGGCTGACTGCTTTGTTTCACTCCAGTAGAAGAGACATTATACATGCTCTTATTAGGAAACTGTGAGAGGCTTCTGGAAGTTACCGGCAGAGAAGACTGATATGTTTTTGACAGAGGAATATCAGAGTATACAGGCAAAAAAGAGGTGCTTTCTGAAGGAGACCCTTTTCCCACTTTTTTTGAAAAACGCATTGTTGTCAATCCAAAGAGACTGAAAGGCATGGTGCCCGTAAACAACTCGGGACTCTTTCTGTGATTCACCATACTGGAATATACGGCAGTGACCGTGCTTAGAGGACTATTTCCGCTTTCACTAACCTGCGAGCTGGCTGAATCTGTGCTGAAGAAACCTTCAGGATCTGCAGACAACGGCACTTTGATGGGCAGTATAGCTGGTTTAGAAAAGTTAATGGTATGAGGTGGCTGAATTACCAATGAGGAGAATGATGATGATGGAACAGCAGCAAGCATGTCTGATCCTGATGTGCTTTCTTTTGAAATGGAGGGTGTTTCTAATGGTAGTGGCTGAAATGGCACAGCTGTACTCAAATGTGTCACTGATGGTGTAGTGGACAGTGTGGCAAACATACCAAGTTGAGGCAAACCTGATATAGCAGCTGTTTCATCTGCATCTTGAGATGATGACCTCAGAGGCGACTCAGCTGAAACTTCAGCGGGTTCCTGGGACGCACTGTTCCCACTGCCTTGATAAAGGGTGGGTGACAGATGAGTTTGATCCGAAGTTCTAGTACGCGTGCCAGTCAGTGTTGTTTTTATCATCTGAAGCAAGTTTGCATTTTCCAAAGTCTGTCCCATAGAAATATCAGCTACTGAGGAAGTCTTAGTTTCTGTGGAAGGCTGTGTTGGTGATAGTATAGACCTCCAATTAGGAAAAGATCCTGTAGAAGCAGCAACGTTGATATGCTGTTGACCAATACCTGTAAAATAATAAGTAAAATGAGTATATTCTTCCACAAAAGGTAAAGTTGTTGACTTGTTGCAAGAAATCACAACACAAAATGCATTATGCTTAGTAAAAATTTGGAAAAAGTTTAAAAATAAAAAACACCACCACACAAAACAGCAAAAGGTACAACATGACAGATTATAAACCCCTCAAATCTTTTCATCTGAC
This sequence comes from Nycticryphes semicollaris, assembly GCA_013400055.1. Lineage (NCBI taxonomy): Eukaryota > Metazoa > Chordata > Aves > Charadriiformes > Rostratulidae > Nycticryphes > Nycticryphes semicollaris. The sequence continues at coordinate 178,335 of VXBJ01000267.1, forward strand.
AGAAGAAAAAGGAAAGCTTCCTAGACCATACTATTTTAAAATAGGATTTTTAACTAGGATGGTTCAACATACTGAAAGACACCGTCTTCAGTTTGGGACAATTCTTGAGGTCAGCCACTTTGTGTCAAAACATTATGTGAGAGGATAGGTTTAGAACCTGCGTACACAAGAAATAGTTTTTTGACAACCAAGCTTCACTGACTTGGCATGCAGTCTGACATGGGAATAGAGTCAGCATTGGCTGCATTCCTGTCGGATGCATCTGGAGGTGCTCATCTTGCCAGTTCTAATAATGCGTGCAATTATAGACACAAAAGGAAGAAAATAAAACAGGGATGAACAGGAGGAAAGAGGGGTAAGATCCAAAACAAATTAGGAAATTAAACTCCTTTTTTGATACATGCAGATGTACAACGCAGGATTTCAAACATCGGTTTACTCTACATTCAACATCATCATGTTCCTAGGCTTTGTTTTCTTAAAATGATTACAGTTATTCTAAAATCATAGTAGGAACGTGGGATTTCCCATGCTAATTTAAAGATTAAGATTCACTCAAGAGTAAAAGTTAAGAGGTTTTTTCCCCTCCCCCACTACCAAGATAATAGATCAAAATTCACTACTGGCACTTGGCACCATGCTATGCTGTGCCCCTTGCATAGCTAAGTAGAGGCACAGTCCCTGCCCTCCAACTCCAGCTCACCTGGATCAGACACAGAGAACACCAACCTCCTCCACATCCCTGATGGCATGGAAGAGTAAGATAGGACAGACCTTGAGATACAGGTTTATAAAACATGCTGGACATGAGTCTGACCACCAGCAAACCCAAGAGTCAACAGAGGCAATAGTTGACTGGCAGCAGAAGGGGATCAGCCCACACAAACAGGAGCCAGTAGTAGAACACCACACAGAGCAAGAGAGGAAAATGGGTCATGCTGCACCTATTTAAAGCTAAATTTCTTTCTTGTGATGCCCTTGTGCTACACCGCCCATCATCCATATGCACAGGCCAAAGTAGATGATTAGACTAGCTCCTTCAGGCTTCTGTGTGCATTCAACAGGAACATGCTGAAATTATGTTCAGTGTGGCAATTTCACTCTATAAACAAAAAGAACCCACAAAAAAACCAACCAAACAAACAAAACCCCCACAGATCTTCCTTTTTATCCCTGTATTTATGAATTTTATTAAGCCATGGTGAAGAACCTTTCTGCCACTGAAATGCAAGAATGAATATAGTGTCCAGAAAAAAGTTGTTTCAGCAGAGCAGCTCCAGGATAGGTAACTGAACAGAGGTCTGACCTTCTAGCATCTAAAAAAAGTCCTCAAACCTTTATTTTAACATGGGCTAACTTGCACACTAGCAATTTGGAGAAAACCAAAGGTAGGCAGACACAGTGCTACCTACAGCAATGAGAAATAAGCACAGTAATGGGGAACCAAATCAGCCTTTATGAAGCTGCATCAGACGATCAGTAGGCTTGAAAGAGGAGGCTACAGAGTCCACCAGGGAACCTGACCCACTAGCAGAGGTTTAGAGCACAAACATGCTTTTTTATTTGTACTGTGGCAGCTGATGTGGCAGCTGATGTGTCACTGGAGGACCAGGGACCTAAATAACTGGTGTGGCCCGATTTCTGATATTCTACATGCTCCACCATATTTTGGGAGGCACATTATGATTTATACTGTGTTTTGGTGTCTTTCTCTTTCCTGTTACAGTCAGGAAGCTTTTTGGCAGAAGGTAGGAAAGGAGACAACACATGTATTTTGCTCAACTAGAATGGATTCAAACATATGCTTGAAATGAAGAACTAGATTATGTGCTTTGCAAAATCAGGCCTTAGGCAACCTAAAGATTAAATTTCTGTGAAGTCATCTCAATTGACGAAGTTATCATTACCCGATCTGTTACACCTCAAACTGCCTTGTTTCACCTCTGAACTGAAAGGCCGTACTGAACAGTGAATGCAAAGCCTTCACATGGAATTTCATCTGGCACTTATCGAAAGAGTCCTAAAGGGAAATTAAACAAGACAGTGTTTTCTTGCTTTCTAAAATAGAAAAATCTGTCAACATCAATCCACACACAGTCTGCACCAGTCCTCGTATCATTCTTCACACTGTAGTTTAATGAGAACAATTGTGAGCAGAGAGACAATATAAACCTGAAAGAAGTGTTGAATTGATGTTACTACATTTTGACAAGAAGTAAAGAAAAGCTCAAACAATGCAAAGAAGATAAAATGCTGAATAAAAATGTCCTTTAACCACTGCTTAATTCTAGTCCTTCAGTCCTTGTTTCTTCCATTCCATAATAACTGGCAGTTTTTCTGTTTATGTCCATTAATGAAGTAAAACTCTTGAATTACTGAAGGTTTAAAAAAATTATAAAATATTCTGCAACATTAGTATTCCACTGCAGCTTTTTCTTTTTTTTATTTTGCCTCCACAGAAAGATACTGACTATCAGTATCTATTTCAAACTTCTGCCATAAATTCAGCATCCTGGTCCTAACAGGACGCAGCATGCAAAAGGTAAAATTATCTTCTCCATACACGGAGTTTAAACTGAAGTATGTACTCTTTACTTCAGAATTGGTAGGATGACATCAACAACTACAGATTATCAAATGCTGTGCAAATCAAGACCATATGGAAAAAGGGCGGACATGGGAATATATTTTACTTCTACACCTATCAACAGTTGAGAACACTGCATGAAAGAAGACAACCAATTCAAATTAACATGAAAGTTACAATGAGAATTCGACCCATATGCAATGTGCACCAAGCCATTGCTTGTTCATATAAGTAGCAGTTTCTTATGCCTTTGGATTACTTGTTAGGCTTTCATTCATGCTATTGATTAAGCACCACCTCCAACAATCCTAAAACCCAATTAGCAGTAACTACCACCATCATTGATTAGGGGTCTTTCCATTTGCAATAATGAGAAACATCAATATGCCACAGCAGGAAGTTAAAAATTCATCCAGTTTAGAGAAAAATCATGGTTTCATAATCTCAGAGCTGTTTTGTCCACAGCTAAAAGAGTTACAAAGGCCAAAGAAGAGCACAGAGGTGACAAAGGAAAAAACCAACATCTCCCCTCACATACACCCCACCCCTCAAAGTAAAAGGGATAGCATTAACATGTGTGACAGCAAAGAAGGATAATGAATTATGTACCTCTAGAGCAAGAAGTCTCACTTACTGCCCAACACCTGCCCCTGCTCCTGAGATACCACAGTTATTCTTCACACAGGTTTGGTTATTTTTATAAGACAGCTAGTTGGTAAGCAAATCTTACCTGGAAACAGTAGTGGCTAATGAGAATGCCTGTCTAATTTGCCCATAAGATCTATATTTCATAGAATCATAGAAAAGTCTCAGGTTGGAAGGGATCCATAAGGATCATCAAGTCCAACTCTCTGGTCCTTGCAGGAATACCATAGACTAAGAGCATTGTCCAGACGCTCCTTGAACTCTGTCAGGCTTGGTGCCATGACCACTTCCCTGGAGCCTGTTCCAGTGACCGCCCACACTTTCAGCGCAGAACCTCTTCCTAATGATCAATCTGAACATCCTCGATGCAGCTTCATTGCATTTCCTCCTATGCTATTGCTGGTCACCAGAGAGAGGAGATCAGCACCTCCCTGCACTGCCCATGAGGAAGTTGTAGACTGGGATGAGGACACCCCTCAGCCTTCTCTTCTACAAAACAAGTGATCTCAGCTGTTGCTCAAGTCTCGCCCCTGAGGCTTTTCACCATCTCAGTTTCTCTCCTTGGGGCATATTCTAACAGTTTGATGTCTGTATATCAAGGGGTCCAAAACTGCAATAATACACAAGGTGGGCATGCACCAGTGCAGTATATGAAGACATCAAATTGCTTATCTGTGCTGCTCAATCATTAAACTGTTTGTTTTATGCCATAATAAGGCAAAGATCTACAAAAACCAACATGAGCGTTCTGTGGATGTCACAGCAGGTACTCTCTCATTTGTCCAGCCTGCCCATCGGCAGGCAATCAGCAAGAGGAACAACCACAGAGAAGCCTGTAGGACCCAAATAGCACAACTTCTCTCAGGACAGATGAGTATCTGTTTGTTAACCTGCTCAATAAGCAAACTTGGCTCCAACTGAATTAACAAAAAACAGTCGGGATTCAAGTATTTCCCTCCACGAAAAGGCTAAAAAATAAAAAAAAAAAAAAATTAAAAAAAAGAAAAAAGGCTTGATACCCCAGCTGAATGCCAGCCTACAACTCTACCGAAGGAAACACAATGACTACCCAGTTTTCCTCATTGTGGCAACAGAGAAATATGGTTTTGCCACTTCTGAGCCATTATAAAATACCAACTCAAAGGTACCTTCAATGACAGAACATTTTTGTTGTCTTGACTTCTATTTCATTCATCTGGATTAATAACTTTTAAGAGTGAAGCTGATAAAATGGATACATGAAGATTTTATTGTATGACTATTCAAAACATCTTCCCACTATACATCAGGTATATATCTTTTCATAACCTTCAGCATATTGAAGACAGGATTTCAATGTTCAAATTATTTTACTTTATTTATTAATTTCTGAGACACAAAAAAAGACAAAAAATAATTCCCAACTGCTATTAGCTATTATATAGGCTAAATTTTAATAATACAGTAGTACCTATATAAGAGTAACTTTAGATATCTAAAACACAGTGGAAATCCCAAACACTAAATTACTTAAACAATTTGTTTTTTATATAAATTAAATTCATCAGCCCTAAGGCAAAATGATTCTAAAGATAAGTTAAAAAAATCAATTTGTGAGAAAGACATTACTTACAAACATATTACTTACACATTACTTACAAACATATACAAAAATAAGAATCTACTTACAAGGTAAGTACTACTGAGACAGACCATTTACCACTTTACCCCAGTCTACTCAGCAACAGATAGCACTATCCTGGGGCTGCATCACCTCTTAAGACAATGCCACTACTATATATATAAAAAAAAAAAGGTGTATTTTTTTCCTTCTCACAAGTATGAAGTTTCCCACTTATTATTGTTTTACCACATAAGACTGAGTGATCAGAGGTCAGATGTGATTGATACAAGATATGACAGGGAAATCAACAGAAAAAGAATCTGTCACATGAATGGAAAACAGCAATAAAAAAAGGCACCACTACTCACAGGGTTACACAACCTTCTCCTGTTGAAGAACATTAAGTCTACACAATTTGATGTTAGCATCAACATGCATGCTATCTGAGCCACTTCAGAGTTACCGAAAATGAATTTATTTTTTTATTCCTTAAGTGTTTACAATTGGAAAAATTTTACAAGGAATGCAGATTTCTTGGGTTAAAGGATATGAAATATGCTACCAATAAGAGACAAATACTCAACAAAGCATGTATAAAAATATCTGTGTAGCATATCAAAATTCTACTCTTACTGTGCAGAATGGTAAAACTTATGCCTTCATAATCTCTGTTATTTCATCAATGTACAGCTGGAATTATTACACCACAGCTTCTGCATCGCATACATCTCACTTTTGGCACCCTTCCACAAAGGCACGTGCAGCCTACTTTTACACCTTTTGCATGACCCTTAACCTGTTGGCATGTTATGCTATGCTATGCTATGTTGGCATGGCACCTAAGTGCAAACACCTGTACCCAGCCCTGGTTCACACAGCCTGAGCTGTGCCTATTTCTGTGGACGACATGGTTTTGGTTTGCTCCCAGAGGAACCTGCCCAGAAGGATCAACACATTGGAAGGGAGAGCATGCAAATACATGCATTTTTTAGCAGCTGCCAACCCACTGCTACTATGGCAGGAATGGATGGTGGAGAGGTGGAGAAAATCTCTTCATTAGGATTGCATTAACTTTCTCAAAAGGCAAAGGTAAATAAATACTGTTCTGTCACCTCCTTAGTATCTGTTTCTTCAGGCAGATTCTGGCAACAGTTTACAGTAATTCAGTAGACTGATTCTCACATTTGTTTTGGTTGCAGCTTCTCCCAAATTAGATATTGGCCTTTCAAGCACAGAATTCTGACCCACAAGGTTAAAACAGAGATCTTCTTACCACCATCTGAGTTTATTCGCATCCAAGGCTCTATTTACCTGTAATAGTCAACAGCTAGAGGAGCCAGTCATTAAAAACCAACACCATCCTGTCAAAAAAAGCTCTCTTCTCAGTGTTCTCCGAAAAGAACATCTGAAAAATATTATTAATTTCTTTTTGACAACCAGGAAAAAAATATTTTGCCCCCCATACCAACAGAATTCTGTTTAAAACAAAAAACAACCCAACAGTTTTTCAGTGAGAAAAACTGTATGGGGATGGGGAGGTACCATATTGCACAGTTTTCTTCCCAACAACAAAAAGTCTGAACTTCATAATAAATGATAGCAAAGTGTTTGGACACAATATTCAGTCATCTCAATCACACAGCTATAGCTTTGCCATGTGAATAATCAAAGTAGCAATGTGTTCTGTTAGAAATGTTTGTGCACCTTTCTCACAGACTCATTTCCTTCTGGGTACCAAGGGAAATGCACCAGTGGGCAAGCGAATCAAGCAAATCAAAGGCAACCTTTTAACTATGAAACGAAAATATAGGGCTGCAATGAAAATGTACTTCTCTCTTGCTTTCATCGTGTCCTGCCTTTGTGGCTTACCCAGCCCAAATGCAAGCTGGCTGGAATTCAGGAGAGCAGCGTCCAGCCTGCAAATGCTTCTCAGCTGTCATCAATATTGCTGCAGGAACCGACAGACTGGTGGGACTTGTACCAAGCGCCAGCCTTGCCTGGGGGTGAAACATGTCTCCTTGGCCACATGGGCAGCTCCACCAGGATGCTTTAATCACACCCAGTAAGCCGGGATGGAGGTGTAGAGCAGCATAAGAAACAATAGATTAGCCAGGATAAAATAACACTCTCCTGTCGTCGAGGAAACAACTCTGCCACTGGCGATTCCAGCTGCATCATCTGCATGCTGTATTCACAGAGCAGATGTTCAGCCAGATCACTAGGAAAGGCAGGAAAGAAGCGCATGGCAGAGGAGGATTTCATCGCCATGCAGTGCTGCAAGATAATTGCACATAATCATATAGAAAGCAGAATGTGCTATAGGAGCTATTGTCCTTGCTCCCACTGAACGTGCCTGCTACCATTCGTGCTCAAATTTATCACATTATTCACAGAATTTAAGGGAATGAACGATACGTACTTTTTTTTTTTTAATTTATTTTTATTGCTTATTCAGCAACACTTTTAGGATCAATGCTTTTGTGAGCGTGACAGCCTTCTTTAGCACACTGCTTATCTATTTCTTTGTAAACACACATTTATACAGACTTTTGTAAAGGAATTGTGTTTGCTCAGGGAAGTTTCTGTAGACACTGGTAGCATCAGCATAAATGACTTCATGAACAGTGTAGCAAAAAAATTCAAGGTCATTTGGGAACATGCAACACCAAAGCTGCCAGTTCTCATGATTTTGCCTTGAATGTTGCAATATTTGAAGGGCTTTTTAAGACAGAGGGGAATAAGAAAAAAAAAAAACCAAACAAAACAAAACAGACTGTTTTATTTAAGCCCCAGCACACATCATTCTTTACATGAAACCTGAATTCTAGTGGTTGTGGGATAAAAGAAAAACTATAACATTTTAAAAATCCCATGATTTTTAAGCAAGTCACATTTTTAGAAGACTCACTTGCCCCCCCACCCCTTTTTTTTTTCTTTCTAATTTCAGGAGTGAGGATAAGCTATAAGTGTAGTACCAAATTCTGAATGAGCATAAGAGTCTGGGGACTAAATTTCGATCTGCTTCAATTCTTTGGGAGTTTGGACGCAAAGTACCGGAAATATGGACTCTGCTTCATTTTTCCACTAGTAGTTACAAGTCAACAATAGTTCAGCTTTCTTATATGCAATGAAAATGTATTTTCTTAACTACAAGCTACTCTTAAAAAAGCTTTCAGTTTAAACTCCCCCTGCAAAAATCAAATACAAGAGGAGACTGAAAAGAATCCCTGCTAAAAGCTGTGTAGGGTTATTCTACAAAGCAAAATAAAATAAAATTGTCTCCAGAACTTTGTTAAAGAAACAACGCTGCTTTCAAAAGGTTGATCTGTGCACCAAATTACATAATACAGTCTATTTTGACATGCTGGTTGGGTAATCGTGAATGTTCCCTTGAGGCAAAAAGCTTTCTGCTCACCAAACCAAGCATATCTTCAGGGGAATCTTTCTTGCACGTAACACTTGAGGCCGAAACCCGTGAGTGAAGAAGACCCTCTGGAGTAAGCACTACCTGTACTAGAATGGTGACTCACTTAATCCAGTGCAGTTGCGGCAACTTCTGCCACCCTCCCTGAAACTCTGCTCCCCTGGCAGAGAGGAGGTGCCCATATCAGGCTTCAGCAGAAGTCTAAGGCACCAAAACAATGGCGTGCAGGTGGATATTCCTCTGGTGCTGCAGGTGTGAGAGGCTCCAGCAGAGAAATGGTAACAAACAGGTTGGTGGCACGAGCATCTTTAGCCACTTCTACTGTTAAACCAAGTACTTTGAGTGCTGTTCATTTTACAGATGAGCAAGCCTAGGAGCAGACAGAACGTGGATTATTCCATGTTACAGACCAAAATAGTTTCAAAGAAAATTGAATCCAAGAATTGCTGATTATCAGAGCATCAGCTCTACCTCATATGTATATGTGCTAGAGCATTAGCTGTGAAAGGGTACGTTATATGGTTGTAGCTAAGCAGTGTGCAACCCAGATGCCTGACACCATGTCTTTACAACTCTAACACTTCTTAATATCAACTTATTTCATCTATTTCAGAGCTTTGAAGTTACAGTTACTACACAGAACACACATGCGAGCACCAGAGCTAGGGGAGAACAAGCTCTTTCTGTTTTCCAGTCGCTATCTTAGGCCAATACATGAAGGGCAGACAGGGAGGCTGCACCCTGGGCCATCCCCATGTTTGCCCTGGAGGACACACAGGCAAACCCTCTTTGGCATCTATCCCAGCACAATACCCAGGAGAGAGGTTTACCCTCTCCAAGGAGAGACATGGTCTCAGAGGTATTGTCTATACAGGATCAATACAGGGACAGGGGTTTCCACAATGCTTTTTGCTGCTCTCAAGCTCTTTCCACTGCCTGTGGCTTCTGACTGTAATGAAGGATAAAAAGGTGAAGATCAGGAAAGAAATGTAGGTCACACACAGAAACATCCTGCTTTCCCTATCTGCACAGATAATGCTTTCAAATATGAAAGTCACTGCTCTTAAAAAAAAAAAAAATAATACCAATATCTTATTGATTTTTAGATTAGAAACATTTCTGGTCACACTGAAGAGAGCATCCAAAAAGACCACTCAACATTTGAAGTAGAGCAAATAACACCTTTTTTTAAAAAATGTAACAAGATGATAAAAGTCCAAATTATGTTCTCCCTTCAAGAATTGTGCCAAATAACCCGTGTTTATCCATCATAGTACACAATGCAATTTCTGAATCCAAAAAAGCTAAATCTATTACACGGCTCCAGAACACATGAAGGTTAAATCAGTGAACGCATAAGATCTACTACCATGAATGAGCTAATAGACAAATATTGAGCTCAAATGGGGCACAGCCTTCTTCAGAGGGAACTCCTCTTTATGTCAGTGAATGAGACTACAAACATAAGATCTTGTTGAGTAAGAGTACACATGAAATGGATTTTTTTTTTCTTAGATTAGAAAAAAAAAAATCTTTTCCTGAGTACACTTGACAGAACTGAAAGTAAGGGATAGCAGAGAGCTGCTTTTTGAGGCTTTGGGATTTTTCTTCCATTTTTCCACTTAAAGGATAGAAACCAGGAAGAAAGCCCTATAACACGTTGTTATGATTTGGGCTCGGATGGGGTTGACTTTCTTGCTGGCAGCTGGTGTAGTGCTGCATTTTGGATTTGGGATGAGAATAGTGTTGGTAGAGAAATCAGGAGAAAAGTTAAATCAGGGATTTGAGTTGCATGTTACGGAATTGCAAGGAAGCCCTTGTTTCTAGCCAGGCTAGGAGCAAGGGGAGTAGTTCATTGCAATGTTAAATCCTATAATCTGGCCCAAAGGATGTACCTTCAAATTGTTGTAACCCATGATTGAAGCTGCATGTTATAGGAATTGTAAGTGAGCAGCTGCGTGGTCCAAGTTGCCAGGTGGGGTTAAGCCCAAACACACATCATCTTAATTTGTTCTTTCTTATGTATTGACTTTTCAGAAGTTGTCAATTTAAGTGCAATCATTTTGTAAAAAAAATAAAATAAAATAAAACAATTTTATTTAATTATTATTCAATATTGTCCTTTGATTCCTGCCTTTTAGAAATGTATCAAGGGCCCTCTCTCAAAAGGAAGAAAATCACTTTCCTATAAATGAAATTTTCAGCTTCCAGGGAGCTGTCAGAGAGCTCCCTGAGGTCAAGTCAGGACGATGGAACAGCAACTAAATTCTTCTGAACAACAAATCAACCTGCAACTTTGTTTTGACCTGCAGTGGATATTCAACATGAAGTGCAATATACATTATAATTTGAAATTACATCTTAATGAACTATGCATAGCAACCAGTTAATTAATTCTTAAGCTCTTCATCTGCTCTTCAGTAGATGAGGACTTGGCTCAGCTTGGCTCAGTCTAGAAACTATCATGCAAATGTTTAAAAATTATTTCCATTTTCTGTGACTTCCACTGTGCTTTGCACAGCTCATTAGCCTTTATTTTCAGGATCTTTTCTTTGCTGCATAAAAGTGGCAAATAGCTCAAGTTTATAGCAATATGTTGCCTCATTTCACTTTCTCACCTCTTGGAAATCACTGCAAATATGTGTCTGGCAGGACAGTATTACTGTCAGTAATTGGAAAAAAAAAAGTCAGCGACTCCCACTGACAGAGTACAAGAGCCTAAAAGCACGATCAGGAAAGTCCAGTCCCTGATGATAAAAAGGTTAAATAACTGCCCCATCAAATCTAACTTCTTAGTCATGAATTAAAATCCAGAAGAAATGTTATACAAATGCAAATATTGGTCCTATACAGGCTGTACCCCTGCAGTTCTCCAAGACTTTCAGATACAAGTTTTACCTTCAACAGCAGTTCGGTATTTAGCTTACAGGCATCAACATATGAGCACAGGCTGTTGGTTTTTTTTTTTCAAAGTTCAAAGACACAAGAATGTTTTTAGACCATAGTTCTGCTCTTGCATGGCTGTCTAAACACAAAACTGTCAGTCCTATTCAGTGATGCGGTATTAAAGAGTTGACTCTTTTCTTTAAGGTAAAGGTATTGGCATTTTCTATCAAATAATAGACAACAACATCTACCCTGTGAAATAACAGGAGTCCTAAAAAGTATCATACACAAAAACAAAAAGCAGGACCACTGCTATAAGCACAATCATTTTTTAAGTAACAGCTGAAGTCACTTTAACTTGTAAAACCAGTAAATAGTTAATGGTTACTAAAGTGAACAGCTGGTTTCTCAAAAATGCACTGCCTAGAACAAAGGGCATTATTAGAAAGAAAAGATGTTATTTCCAGATGATGCCTAAACAGCACTGCACAAGTTGGTACACCTCCTAATTTAAATCTCCAAAGTCCTATAGAAAGGCTCATGATAGAAAATAATTAAAATATTCCCTCTGTGACATTCAAAACAAGTCAACTAAGTTACACTTTTTCCTGCACACCAATTTGTTTTGCTTGGTTCTTTTCTGCTGTGCTTTAGTTCACGGGACTCACATGCTCCAACACATTGCGCCTTAGAAAATGGTAAAAATGGCTCTGGTAGGAAAGTAATTGAAAATACTTTTCCTTGAATCCCCAACTGAAATGTGGCTTTCTAACTCCTAATTTAACTCAGAACTAAATCCTGGCTCTGTGACCCACATTGTGTACTGCCACAATACTTCTTGCCACTTGATTGCTGCTCTTTTTGCTGAAGTTTCATGAGATTTGTTCTCTAAAAATTTCTGGAAGCTATTTCCAAAAACAGCCTCTAACCAAACCAGACCTTAATTTCTTTTCAGCCACTCAGTTAATCTTTAGAGACATGCATGGTCACTTTTAACAAAAAGAGAAAGATGATGCCCTATTTAGATAGGCTTTTCCTTTGTGTGTACACTATGCAAACATTTTATATTTATTTAAGTATAACTGAATATCTGTATTTCAAAGCTCTCAGGCTTACCAGGGTTTTAGGAGCATTACTACTACATTGTCAAACATATGCACTATATAGCATATAGCATTTAATAAGGTTTTCCATTAAACAGTTCTACGTTGCTACGGAAATGAGACAATTCAAATGAGAGAGGGATAACTGGGGGAAACTAATGAATATAGAGTTTGGGGTGGGTTTTTTTGTTGGTTTTTTTTTTTTTTTTAATGAAAGAAAGATATATGAAGAGAAAAGGCATGAAGGAAGGTGGTGCTAAAACTGCCAGGTCATGCAGCCATTTATTACTCTTATTATCAATTAAGAGCTGCTCAAGTATCAAAGTACCTTTCATATGCAGAACATAGGAAAGGCTCATGACATTTGCACAAGCTGAAAAACATCTGTAAACTGTAATTTCAAATACTCTTTTGGCTCAGACACATCTACCCTGTCATTTTTAAAATCCTCTCAGCTAATGGTGGTGCTTTGCCACCTTCTACTACAGGGTCTGTCCTTCCTTGCAATCACCAAAAGGAATGCTAGCATGAGCTGTGGGACCTACCCTGCTCCCCACAGCAGCTCCCACACTACATGTACTGCAGTTCTGTCTGTTTTCCTGCCCCTTTGTAATGTTCTAAGAGTCTCAGGTAGAAGCTTGGATCCCCCTGCTAAGGGGAACCATCATGGACAGTTAATACAGTATTAGAGAAGCAGCTGGGGAAAGATGGGACATCCTGGAAAAAAAAAAGAAAAAAAAAAGTCAAGACAAGTTCTGGCCTCACGCTTATTCCCAATGGCTGTTCAGACTGAGCAGCTGCAATGCTTCCCCCAAGGAATGCCCAGAATGCCTTTGCACCTGAGCAACAAGATGGAGTGCCTTGAGACTGGTATTCACCTCGTCATGCTCAACTTCACAAGACCCCTCTGGCCCCAGAAGGATAGGGACAAGTGAGACCTCCTTACCTTGGTGTCTGGGCTAAAAGTCAGGCACTATTTTCAAAGACTGTAAACTGAAGGAAAATGCTTTATTTGCAGGAGAGGGCAGAAATGAGATTGTAAATTCTGGTCACAGTCTAAAGGTTTGTCTTGTTGACTTTCACATTAAATTCTTTCTTGTGGTTTTACTAAAACTAATTGGAATCTTAAATAAAGACTAATAATTTCATTCTTCATTGACTACTGCTTTTTCCATTAAGAGGTAATACTTAAAATAGTACAAGGTATGTATCCAGAATTCCAATTAGAAAACTAAGTCATAACCATTTTCTGCAATGAATCAAAAGATTTGTCACCTCAAAATTTGTAATTTCCAAGTGACAAATATGCTTCAGTAACATTCCTTTTCTGCAAACCACCAGGCACTATGGTTCTCAACTATAAGCTTTTATTGCAGCAATTATTTAAAACTGTCTAGACATATTAAAATATTGACAATAACAAAAACAAAATTTGACACCATAACACAGTATATTACATGACTTAATTATATCAATCACAGGATCTCAGTTTGCAACTATCACAATGAGGCTGCAGCGCTATGAAATAGTATGGTTTGTTAGTAGTGCAAAATGTAGCTTGAGGCTAAAAAAATTAATACTACACATTTATCCCCATGTTAAAGAAACAACACTGTAGGGCTTTTAGCATAGCAGGGCTATGCTAAAAGGGAGCCTGTACTGCAGGGTGAGCCAGGACGTGTTTAAGCTCTGTCTCCCTGTGTGTCACTAGTTGTGTTCTATCATGAAAGCACAATTTTCTTATGATCTGAGTAAGTGTTGCACAGCAGGGGAGAAAAAACAAAACACAATACACACAAAAAACCCCCGCAAGTTGATCCAAACTGTCAATTCAATTTGTTTATGAGAACTATTTCAATCAAAATATGCCCTGCTTCCTTCTTACCCAACTTTTTATTTAATAAATACATATAAATACATAAATATAAATACATATAGATACATATAAATAAATAAATACATTCCAACCTGCTGTAAGCATAGTAAATCTAATCCCCACTATTGTGAACCTACCGTTACCATTTGCAGTTTTGTAAAGCATAAAGCTCATTTAAACTCAGGTCACTTAATACCACCTTATCACAAGAGGGGACAGAAAGTGGTAGATTTTACCTTTTAAAGCCCATCCTTTCTAAAACTGTCATATAAATTGGCCTTAATAAGAATGACTACTTACTTACAAATAGAAATACATTAAGAAACACTAACAAAGTTTACTATATATATGCAAGTAATCTAGGTGGAAAAAAATTCCTAGCTGAAATGTAATACTCAGTAGATCAAAACACAGTACGTAGAAGAAGTATTGAGTAGATTAGAGACGGTAGGTTTAAAATGGGAGACATTGCACCTCTGCTCAGGCCAACTCAGGAAATCTAATTTACCAAGAACAACATAACGGATGCAGTGTAATTACTGTAACTGTCAACATCAAAGTCTTTGAAATCTCTTGGCACTATCGTATGAAAAAAGAAATCTTCAGAAACTTTATTTAATTGTAGATGCACATTACTCATGCTGTCACACTATGCCTGGTACCATACAATGTGCCTAGAGGTCTGCATTTCGATTACCCAAGAAACACCACAGCAACCTAAGTGAAAACAACATCTGGGAGGCAATAAATATCATTCAGCGGGTCTCCTCAGTGTGCTAAAGGGCTCCAAGATTAAAAATGAATTAGTATATTGAGTCTTCCATAAGAGTCCAGGCATTCTATGGTTCTGTGCTGCGCCAGTTCAACCTCTGAGCTGACCTGCAGCCAAGCCATGTTTGTTTCTCTAAATCCCCACTACAGTCTGATTTAAACCACTGATTTAAGTCCAACTTTCCTCAGACTCCAGCAAAACATAGACCTTGCTGGCCTACAGTTTCTTCAGGAAAATGTGATCTTGTTAAACAAAGTCAAACAAATGCTGGAGGTAAGGTTTGGACCATGCTGAGAATAACATTGCTCCCTACTTACAAGATATAATGAAACAAAATGAAACATCATTCAGACAAATATCCTGAAGATTACACCATTCCCTTAGAAGAACTGGCAGAGGAGCAATTGGTGCTCGGTGACCAATGACCTCTGGTAAATGACCTGCTGCTTTGCTACTGCCTACTCAATATTCAAAAAGCAGGTTTGCCTGCAGACAACCCATTTCTTTAAATAAATAAATAATACCCACCAGTGCATTTACAGGTCAAAAACTGATGTTTCTGTCTAGATTGTGTTATATATTGAATTATATATAGAATTGCCTAGGTGAACTGAAATACAACTGCCACTTCAACAACCAGGCGAGTCATAAAGCATCATCAAGAAAGTTTCTATGTAAAATATTGAATATTGATTTTAACTGAGTACTAATTAAATTATTTTTTTTAAATAATAAGTCAGTTACCCAAACTTTACTTTCCTGTGGTGTGATGACTTCCTTTCTTGACCTCTTCTGTCTCTAGGAGGGTTTCAGACCCAGTCTTGCATGCCAGGCATCACAGGCAAAACACCATTTACCACAGACCTCACGGGAGTACTGATTTGCAATGGAGGTTTGGACTCTGTGGGCAGCCCACTATTACCCAGCCCACTTTTGATGGGGATCATTTCCCTACTGTGGAAAATCCCACCCCTGTGTTCATCCACAATTACTGGCTTATGAACATATTCCCTTAGAAAGGACATGCTGAGCACAGAGAGGCAGATCTGTGCAATATTTTCCATGGAGACACATATCCTCTCCGTTGGAAGAGGCCAGTAATACAAAAGCATGACTTAATTCTGTGCTCAACTGGCCTTCCCTCCATGTTTCCAATGCATGGAGGAATCAGCCTGGAAAACAGTGACATGTAAAACTAAAGCTACCCAAAGCCTGTCTAGTCAGCATTATTATTTATTTACAGCAACTTTTACAAACTTGGTGGACTAAATTCCAGACATTGGTGGACTAAATTCCAGACTCAGTCACTGAAACAGAGCAACCTGATTTCCCAAGCTGCTTACCCCTAGCAACATAACATCCAATGATTATGCAGTGGCCTGAGGATGCAGAGCGCTTGAAAGATAAGCCATTTCTACGAAGATAGCTAAATGTGTAATTCCTGTCCTGAAATTAAGATCCAAAATACGTGTTTCAGCTATTTTACCTAGAGCATATTTGTTCCTGAAGATAGACACGTTAATTTCTAAGAAAATAAAAATATAAACAGAGGAACCCAGAACTAAGAATATTGCGTTCCTGTGGGATTTCTTCTCACCATCCCTCTACAATGAGGTCACTAAACAGCAATTTAAAATTTTATGCACGTACATAGCATTAAAGATTTATATGGTAGCTTGGTCTCCAGCTTCTGAAATACATAAATACATTAACACGGTATGAAGGATTCTCAGAGATTTATCCTAGTTCCAGGGGGCTTTGCAAGTGGTTTTGGGTTTTTTCCCCTCCCACCAGCTTCACAAAGAGTTCCAAATCCCAGTTATTATCAAGGGGGCTGAAGTGCTCTGGTACTTCAGAGGGAGAGAGCAGCTAAACTCCTGATGAAAACACCACCACAACACAATTAAAGGACAGGCAAGAAATACTGAAATCCAGATTCTGCAGAAGAGGGTTACGGAAAAGACAATTGGAAGGTGATGAGGAGCAAGGCGATGGTGTGGGTGTGGGAAAGGTAGCACCCAGCAGCATGAGCAGGGGATGGAGCGCATTGGACAACACAAGATCATCATCTAAAGAAAAAGCAAAGCGCCCAAGGGGGCTTCTGGTTGCATAATAATTGTTTTAGACTACCTCAGGTTAATCTCAGTGCCTTGAAATCTGGCTTACTCATTTTGAAAGTGCAAAAATAGCAGGTATGTATATATACATCATATATTTTTCAAAAGAGAGGCTCAATTTGCAAGCTACACATCAGGTGAGGTGCCTGAAAATCATTCTATAAACATCTAATAAGTGCTTGGTATTTACAAGCTGCCAGGCACACACTGATCAACATTCTCACACAGAGTATAGACATCTGCCCCCTGTGATCTGCCCTTTAAAAAATAATAATATTAAATTAAAAAGAAATTTTTTAAATATGTATTAAAAGATCATACATTGGCCTATTCTTTTCAAGGTTGAGGGTGGGTTTTTTTTTTNATTCCAAATCAGCTGAAGACAATGGGGCATATTGTTTCTTTTTCTAAATAGTGCAATTTAAAAGGCAGTTTTAAATTATTTAATCTACTGAAGCATTTTGATACAAATGATTTTGATATTTCCCCACAAGGAAATATTTCAGAAAAATAAAGTATTTCAAATTTGCATTTTTAAATGAAACTTTCTTTTTTTAGACATGCTTAGAAAGTAAGTACTCTGAAGGTAAATAATAAGATTTAGTTAAATATTTTGTTGCATGTCATCCTGAAACACTTGTGAGAGGGCCAATTGACTCAAAACAGAGACCTTGAGAAAGTTAACTGTAAGCAAAATACCTTTTTCTGGTTTGACTATTCTATTTTGGAATAAAAAGGAAAAGAGCTATTACTCTTCTAAGGTACTTTGATTAGACTGTTTGCTGTCTTACAAAAAGACAATTAAAATAATCAGTCTCTGAGTGAAGAAGCACATTTTGCTGTAAACAGTATTTACTGAAAAGGTTGAACATTGGACTGTTATTGCTGTAGGCTCTCATCAACGGCATCAGGAATATCAAAGAGAAGTACCAGGCAGGGAATAAAAGGCCATATGCACCAGTCACACTGCAGCCAGATTTTCAGTGTCCTAGCTTTAAAAAGTTCAGCATTCATAACCAAAGCCTTGTTCTGCCCTTGGTTTACACCCCAGCACCTTCCCTGTGGACCACAGAGACCCACGCAGCAACATCTCCTAGAAGACTTCTCCGTGCTCAGCCGAGGAGATGCACAGCTCTTCTGAAAGAGGCCCTCAAAGCACTCTCTGTCCTGTGCCTTACAAAATAGTTCTGTTTTTCCAGAATATTTGTCTGGTGCAGCAAGGGAAGATAAGAGCTTGTGATTGGTGTCTCAAGTCAGCCCACAAACTGAACACAGTTTGAAGAAACCAGACCTTTTCCTAAGTAAATTTAAATACTTAATATCATTAATAGAGCGAGATATACAGTTAACAGACCATTAGTTTAACTCCCTATTAAATATGAAGGTTTTGAATGTAATCTTCTCAAATCCACCTAAATGCATTAGTCCAAGTTAAATGAAGTGATAGTCCCACTACTGGGGCCATAAATGACAGACTCCTAAAGACATGACATACATACCATCACATAACTACCAGGTAGCATAATGCAGCAGGCACAGCTTTGGGACCATCCGCTACATACCCCCAAGCCCACCAACAGCATTGGGTGCCTATGGCCAAGCGCTCTCCAACAGCCAACAGGGAACAGAATTGCTTCCTTGACCCCTCTGTTGGAGAGGGTACTCGCTACACTTGGCCGTGCCTGTTAACTGCGACACAAACAAGCCCAACCTTTGATCCTTTCACAGCCACAGCTTCTAGCGAACAATGTACAAATCACCTAATGGTTATAAATGGAGTTTATAGCCAGCTTGTTGACACCTAAATCGACTCACAGAAGGTCAATTACATATTTCTATACGTAATCTCTCTGACTTGGATGCTCATTTTGGATACAACTTATTAAAAACCCACAAACTATTGAAACGTGTGTTTATACAACAGAAACAAAAGAAGATCATTCTTAGGAGAGGGTTGTGCTGAGAGAAAACAAATATTTTCTTCAGACAGTAATGAAACAAAGTCATTGCATTTCCAGTGAGACTGAGACTGACATTTCCCACACACAAAGGGGCAAGATTTTACAAAGTATTCACCCAGAACTAATGTTACAGTACTAATTCCCAGTGGCTGCTCATTGAAATATCACAGCATTAAAAGACAGGCCATATAATACACATTTTCTTAAGTTCTTCAAATTCCAGCAGATGAAAAAATACCTCTCAGGGTCTCACTCAAGAAACTTACAACTAGAAGACAAACAGGCTGAGCACATGCAAGCTTGCATCTGCCTCACTCTCTACTTTGATTTTGGTGCCTGTGCCAAGCCTTGGGCTGGACTCAAGCAGTCATAGACAAGCCTATGGACTATGCAGCTGGAGAAACGGGACAATTTCCTTGCTTGTCTAGTCCAGCATATATTTTTCTAATTTAACTAGATAATTATTTTACCCACAAGCACAAGGGGAAAAAAAACAGTATCTTCTTTACATGAAAGTGTT
The DNA here is from genome assembly GCA_013400055.1 of Nycticryphes semicollaris. Taxonomy (NCBI): domain Eukaryota; kingdom Metazoa; phylum Chordata; class Aves; order Charadriiformes; family Rostratulidae; genus Nycticryphes; species Nycticryphes semicollaris. The sequence continues at coordinate 197,829 of VXBJ01000267.1, forward strand.
GCACTTGTGCCCAGTCCTCCAAAATGTTCCTGTGAAAGAGCCAGGCAAGACCAGATACACACACCTTTTCACAGAGCATCACATCCCTCTAGCAATCAGCTCCATCAATTCTTCACAGGGTTCAACAGAGCTAATGCTGACTCTCTGCAGCGTGCTGTCATCCACCTGCTCTCCCGTGTATATTTTCATTACTGTTAAATCCAATACTGTGCCATAAGTGAAATCATAGCCAGAGGATTTGCATGGCTCCAGAGAGGAACGTTTTGGTACTCTCTTCCTCTGTCCCTAGCTAAGCAATCCAGCCTCCTCACAGCATCCACTTCATGCTGTGATGACCATTTTTCTCCTGCTAGTTCATGCTGCAAAACAAATTTCTCCTCCAGGACAGATACTTTTCCATCCTGAAATGCTACATATGTTCCCAAAGTACCAACATAAGCCCTTTAGCAAGCTGTCAGCTTGGCTAAAATCTATGGGTCCAACACCCCCTAGCAGACATAAATCAACTGCGAGCCTGAAGTGAATAAAGGCAGGAAAATCAGGTCACACCAATAAAACCAATACTTACCTGTAATTCAGATCTGGTCTATACAACCTGCTGTCTTCAGTCTAGCAGAAAATTCAGCCTTTACTAAAACCAGGTCATTTCCTTCAGGGGTAGAAGCAGAGGGTGTGACACCAGGTAACTACATAGAGAGGGGGTTTCTTTTCAGACCATCACTACAACAGTCCCAGAGACCAGATAGCCATAGGCTGCTGTAACCTTGAAAGGAGAATTTACAGACCACAACACCTGCCCTCCTGATTAACAGCCCTGTCCTCAGCGGCAAACATTTACAACAGGGAAACTAATTATGGGAGTGGTGAAAGAGGAAGCAAATCATCCTCAGCGGGAACTGACCTTCTTGCTTTGATGAAGCTTACTAACAGGTTTCATGGATTATTAAAAATATTTTCTCTGTGAGGGATTTTCTTTATAATCCACAGTCCCAGGACACACAGAAACTATGCTTTCCCAATTAGTTAATAACCATCATTTTATTTTCCAAACTGCCTAAGTAGCCACGGGATGATAAAAACATGCATTAAAAGATTCATTTATGCTCACACACCTGATTCTACAGAACATCCCACACCAGAGTCCTATAGAATGAGTACACCAAAATGACACGAAACAGAATTTCAGGAGACAGAAGCCTAATGTCATTCTGATTCAAGATAAAGAAAATTTACAGCTCAAACCTCTAGGCACTTAGAAGGTCTAGTACACTTCTATTTATCACCTCCCATCCCCTGTTTACTCACTGAAAGCTAGGTGCAGCTTTTATTGGTCCAAAAGCAAAGTGATAAAAGATATACTTAGCATATTTTCTTCTAAATGAAAGTACATTTTATAACTTACTTCAAAACAATATATAATGCACACATTTCTTGCATGTGTTGTTGCTATGAATTCAGACAACTGCAGATTAATAGTCCCTGAGAAAACACCTCAAATTCCTCCAAAAAAGTAGAAAATACAATGTGGAATAAGAGTGAGTACAGAATACAACAAATGAAAAACTAAAAAAAATTATTAAAGTTTTATTCTTCCTTTTCAGTTTACCAGGCATGATGCATGCCTATTCATGAGGCAGAAGTAAGCTTGTTTTCCCATTTTCATTAATATGTCTGGATGATTCCTTAGCAAATCAAAGGTAATTAAAAAAAAATTACCCACCACTTGTATTGGCAAAACAATATAAGAAAGTAGCAAATAATTTAGAAAATGTTTTTCTAGAGAGAAGTACTTTCATTTTGAACTCACTGATTGTGCATACACAATCCTCTGTGAAGCACAAATACACGTTGACAACATTTTACACTTTTTTCTTTCTTAAAATCTGCAGAAACGTAAGCAGAAAGTAATCCACAAAACTCTGAGGTGGTTATACAAATCTGAACTGTCAGCTTTATAACACCATCACCTCCACCTTTTGCTTCTGGTATCAACTCATCCGTGCAACTCTGCAGTGGGACACTTCTCTTTTTTCAGTGCTGGGCAGTTTTCACTACTATAAGCAACATCACTGATTTAAACAAATCATGGGAAATACAAATCTTTTCTATACTTTGAGAATAACCAATAGATGCTCAAATGTCATTAGTTCAAATCATAGTAGTATAACCCACATTTCTTGCAGACAACCTGAAGCCCTCAGTCATGGTATTAAACACACCTTGGAGCAGAGATGGTACATTTAATGCTTAAGTGACTAAATACTAAAAATTTTGTTTATTATTATTTTTAATATTATTTCTTTACCTTTTCAATTAGTAGTCATATCAATGCATAAAAAATAAATATATAAAAACTCCAGCCTGCTCCTCCAGCTGGACTCTCAGGAGCCTGGAGAAACCAGAGCTTCATCTCTCAGCAGTCACATCTCATGTTTCCATTCCATGGTTGGAGAAAGAACGGAACTGTCATAAAGGGCTTTCTGAGCAGGACAAAGAAACTGAAGATTTGTGGGGCTAATACATGGTCACTGTCCTTCACCACACACAGAGACCAGGTATGTCCCACTCCCAAGACCACCAGCTCTCCACAACAGCTTATAGACCAGTGCTACCAAGATACACACAGAGTTTGTATTTATTTTCCATAAAATGAGAAAATACACAGCATAAGGGGTAAATGCTAAAAATACATTCCGTGCTGGAAATGTGACTCATGCCCACCCCTGGTGTCCTGCCAAAAAGGTTTTAAGTACTCCCTCTCCCCTCACGTACCTGACCCACTCCCATTAATTCTTTTCAGACAGCTACGTCTACAGGGCACAGCCCCAAATGTGAAAAATGCTGTGCTTTATCAGCCGTGCTACACTGTCCCCACAGGGACACAGCAAGGTCACAGCACAGCAAATACATTTGCCATGCTGCAGCCAGAGTTTAACATAGCTCATCCTGAGACTTCAGGGCAGGGTGATTTTGAGATGGCTTTATTTTTAAAAGCAAAACTGATTTCACTCGCTCACCCTCTCAGGCACCAAGACAAGCATGCCCAGGCACGCTGCAGGGCACCATGGAATGTCACCACAGCTACAACATCTCAACCAGACTCGTCACAGTAATGCTGGGGAAAAGTCACATCATGCCCCAGTGTCTTCCCCAGCTTGCAACACATTGCTGGATTTGGGCATCCTTTTTGGAGCTAACACGGGGGTAAGATTTCTGTGTCTCCATGGGTTCCAGCTCTGCTCTTCATCTTCTGCAATTAGCTTTCAATGAAGAGCTCAGTGATCCCACATCTGCAGTTTGTCTTTCATTTTAGTGTGGGTGCAGGCTCCTCTGACCAGGGTATTCTGAGACATATTTTGATCTGACACCCCTTTTCTGCCATCCCTTCTGTTGTTTCTGCACCAACATCCCCATTCACTCTGCACACCATCCTCACCATTCCCACCAAACCTCTCTGCAAAGGAGTACCATGGAAACATATACTCTGTGGCTTACAGTTTTAACTGTGACATCCATTACACAATATTCCATAACACATTTTGAAGCCTGTTTTTCTTGAGGTCACTTAATACTTGTTCCAACATAAATCCTAAAAACAAGTGGAAGTTTTCTAGTAGGTGTTTCACCTACAACAGTGATTTCATTATGATTATAAAGCGCGTATTTTTACACCCCCACATGACATGAAAACACACATTATGCAATACACCATCTTTACTAATAGTATGACATACTTTGATAATTACCCTGTCAGCAAGATCAGCATGAGCCCAAGTGAACAACTTGTTGAAGGATGAAGTAATAACAGTTTTACAAATGGATTGCCAACTAGGTCAAAACAAAATGGGCTTTATAGATTTTTCCTCAATTATCACTCATTTAATGGCCTGCCAGACTTACAGACCATACAAAGGCAGGTTGACTGTGACAGGATGCTGCCTTGGAGAATGGCCTTAGAGTATTCCTGGACATCAGAACCAACTGTTGCAAGGAGGCCACCATCCTGCCACCCTGAGACTCTACAACACAATGTAAAGCTTAACAAAAGCATTCTCCTCACTCATAGAAAAAGGATCTTTGGTGTCCTCTGGCAGCTTCAAGACAATTATAAATTAAGAAGATGGCTACTTTGATTAAAGTAAAATTAATGGCAATATAAAATAAAAGTGTTAGTAAGTCTGATTAGCTTCCGTTAAAAATACATCTGATGTTACCTGACAATGATTTTAGCCTGAAGGATAGCAAACCAGCCACTCAATAGCAAGAGAAACTCTCCCAGTCAAACACTAAATTTTTAATCCCAGCTTTAGTGCACAGAATATTGTAAGAAACAGATTTAGTTTAAATGTTCCCAAAAAATTTTCTAAGGTAAATATGATGAAAGTATACTGTGCTGCTCACAGAAAACAAAAAATTGAATAGTGACATTTAAGGTAGGTGAAAAATTGAATGAAACTTCAACATCCTAGTAGAAATGGTTGCATAATCAGTACCTAAGTGTTCTTCTATTTTTTACATATCCTATAACGATATTTCACAAAATCAAGAAGTGGTAGGTTCAATAATGATGTTGTATGCAAAATGGAGCAGTAGTTAATCTAATAAGATATTAATCTATATGCAATAGTAAGATGATCATCTCATAAACTGAAATTTTCAACTATAAACTACCATTACAAAATTCTGTTACTTAATGATGCATTATCCACCCTGTTTTACAAAGTAAGAAGCCTTCTCTCAGAGTCCTGGGTTTGCGAAGCTCAACACCATGTTCTTCCCTTCTATTATTTTTACTGACATAACATAAAGATTTTGCTCAACAGTGCTGAATATCCCATTTAATCAAAAACTGAAAGCTGATGTTATAGGTGTTGCCCAAATTGCAAAGTCAAGTATTCCAAAAATAGAAAATGTTCTTCTATGGCAGCCTTCGATTGCACACAGACATGCCACCCTTTCCCTGCAAATCCTTGCCTTATTCAGCAGAGGGACTGGATAGTAAATAGGAATTAAGATGTCTGTTCTCTTGGTTTTTAATCATCTTCTTCATACCAGGTGTTTGCCATATTTGCTGCCTGCACCAGATTTTAGTTATCAGTTCCTGTTTCATGCTTATCATTGAGAATACTGAGCCTAACAAAATTGTCTCATCCATTCCCCAAATTAAAAACAGAGGAGTTTTCACATCAGGAATTCAAGGTACAGGAAAACTGATGCCAAACTTTTTCAACTCCTCAGTGCTTTTGGATATAAACTTGAAATGCCCAAAAACTGATTTTTCCGAGTATATTGCATTTAAGATGTCAGAGTCCAAAACAGATACTAATGACTTAATTTTCTATACTGTCTTTTCAGGGAAGGAAGTACATTCTGATAGACAGGAAAACATAAATAGAAAGATAACTGACATATCTGTAAGCACATGGTATCAAGAAACTGAAAGGACTCAAACTCTGTACTACTCATACGTTTTTCAAATTCTTACAAAGCAATCTGCCTCCTTCTCTCTTCTCTGGTAATGTCCTCAAAATTATTTTAATTCACTTCTTTAGCTATACTCTGAGCACTGTATTCATGCGTTTAGCTTTGAAAGCTGCTGCTTTTCTTTCAGATTTGACAGATGAAGAAAGGCTTGCGCGTCTAAAACATGCAATTTTGCCAACTCTGCAAGTTGTTCCTAATAAAACATCTCATCTCCTCCTACAAAAGTTGCCCTGTTTGTATCTCCAGACCACCTCAGTCCCAGAAGTGCTGCTAACAAGGGGAGCTCAAAAAGTACAAAGCTCACTACACAGAAAAAATATGAATCTTGAATTCACTTCTCTGCTATCTTCTCTGCAAGATGATCTTTTCTCACCCACCCCTGTCAGAGGTTTTGTACATCTGGTATGGGCCAAAGTGTAAGCAGAACATGTACAAGAGTACAAACGTTAAACCTTAATAAGCCAAAGACACAGGGAGTGGTATCTGAAATAACATGTCTCCAGATTTGTAAAGGTGATAAAGCCATTGACTCTTCACACAGGGTTCATGAACTACAAAACAACAAAGGCCTATCACAAAAATAAGCCTAGGATTTGCATTCTTTTAAAAAGTCTTAAAATTGTCAATAGGGAAAGCAATATGCTTTGCAGCTATTTCCTGAGGAGTTGGTACTAGATAGGAAAATGTAAACATTTCTGCTGAATTCAGAAGAAATCGGCTATAGCAAGAGGATAAAAATAGCTCAATCAAGTCATTAAGATATCATCAGGATTTATATTATGTTTGGTTCCTCTTGAATGCAACAAATATCTCATTTAGTAGAAACACGCATGGTAACAGATGATTTCTCTGCAGAAGAAAATGAGAAAAATGGCATATTTTTAACATGCTTTTAATTTACCGAGCAGGTTTTGATGTACCTCAGATTATCTATATTTCTGGCTTGCCCTTAGTTACAGAGAGATCAATGTCTTTCTAGAGGCAGTTGACTTGATATGTATGCTCCATTTTTTATCATTCATCATTGAATCAGGAGGCATGATTGTTATCTTTCTCTTCAGAAGACTTTCACATGCCCAAGCAATACTTTCATTGAAATAATACTACAAAGTGTTTATCAAGTGGTTTGCTTATAATGCAAGCCAACAGCATATTTGGTACTGTAAATTAAATTAAATGTAAATCTCTGATTCACGCATTGAAACCAAGAGAGTCAGGACCAGGGTCAACACTGCACTGAAATGCCATAGTGGCTTACACTAAGTCAAACTGGTCAAATTTTTATCCGTTATAAATCAAATGTAAATCTAGCGATGTAACGGTCAAATCATGCCAAGAAAAGATCTGTCCACTTCAATATCATTTCATAATCACTTAAGGAAGTGCATATTCTTAATGGAAACTAGTGCATAATGTTCTCTTGCAATTATTTAGCATTTTAATGATTTTGTTATTTCTGATCCACTCGCTTGGAAAGTATTATTCTAAGGAGAACTTGTGATTTCTCTTTGAAAGAGATGTAAATGCTTAGAAAAAGAATGGCCATCTCCTAGGAGTAAATGCTGACTGTACTATTTGAGTAGCACCAGTGGCATCCCAGTGTCGTTATGGGCCCTTTCCACTCTCAGAACAGAAAAGAGCTTCCACAACAAGCAGGCAGAGACTGTGCCCAGCCAACGGGAGCGTTCCCAAGCCAGAGCTGGGGGAAAGTGGGCAGGACAGGCAGGCCAGAAGGAGATGGCTAGATCGTAGGTGGTGTGTGCCAGCAGGAAAAGTGTGAGAAAAGAACTGATGCATTGGAATCATAAAAGTGAAAATTATGCATCCACACGTTTTACACAAATTGTTTCTAAGTACAAGCTGAAGTAATGCTTCATATATGCAATGTGACATAGAGCCCTAAAACCAATTTTACTGGGTGGAGGATGAAATATGGAGAAATTTTTAGACTCCAACTGGGAAGCTGAAAAAGGACTCTAGTGCTCTTTGACACTGGAAGACTTATATAGATTTATTATGAACTGAAAGGATCAAATGAATGCAACTTTAAAAAGCAGCTGACAGAGCACATAGAAAGTCTTAAAAAATATCCTAGCCTATCTCAGACAGAAGTAGACATTTTCACAAAAAGTATAGACTAATATAATAAAACTAATGAAATATTAATTATAGAAATATATATTTGCAACAAGCTAAATCAGAGACTCTAACAATGAGATTGCAAGATGTAGATTTTCAAGACAGTAGATTGGGCTGCATTTTGACAGTCAGAGCAAGCAGATATTCACCTGAATGTTACCAGCTAAAAGTGAATGTACTGCAATTATGTTCCACTTAGAAGAGCATTTTTAATTGGGGGTCTTAGAAGCTCACTTATCTGCATCAAAGTCACAGAATGCTTCAGTACTGCAACAAATATATAACCTTGTCACATTGTTACATCAGCTCCTACAAACCCAAGACTCATAAATCAAAATTCTGATATCTTTTCTACAAACCACAGTCTCTATTAAGCATGTAGTAGTTAAATCAGAGATCAAAGGTACTTGCATTTTGTGTATCCTGTATATTCAGCACCCGAGGAAATCATGCGAGGGATTTCTGCAACTCTGAAATGGATTCAGGACTCCAGGGCTCAGCTTTTGACAATAATTTCATAGTGTGAGCTTCTGGAAGGTGTTTAATTTCTGTGCTTTTGTGCCCCACCCACAGTACATGTATAAAGTGATCATTTTAGAGGCAGTGATCTCATCTGAATTAATTTAACGTTTACAGAAGTTTGGTAAAATTCTCGAATAAAGGGATGACAAGTAGGACAGGACATGCTACCCCTGTTTTACTTCCTAAGAAAACTGCAAGGGGGTTGACATAAATCATCATAGAAAAGCTTTACCTGAATAGGTAGAAGAGCAAGGTATTTCAGATATGAAAAGACTGGGGGGTTGTTAGGATAGTGAGTCTGCCAATGAGGTGAACTGCCTTGTGAATGAGACACCTTTCCAATGAGGACTGTGGTAGTGCAATACACTAAATGAGAAAGAGGTAAAAAAGAAAAACATAAATCTGTAGAATAACTAGCTTTCAGTGCTACTGTAGAAAACACTGATGTGTAAAAATCTCACCAGCACAAAACTCAGATAATTATTTGGTTATTTTGGATTGTTTCTATTTACCAGAACAGCTCAGATGATCAGTTAGTACAGCAAACACCTCTGTGCAGTTTCCTGGAAAACAGCTCACAGTAATAAATAAAGCACTACATAAACATATCTTGTAGGAAATTACTGGCATCACACACAGTTTTAGAGCTGCTATTATAAATCCATTGCAAACAGTCAAAGGTTGCTTGAGCCAAAAAGTATCTGCCCAAAGCACCTGGAATTTGCAGGAGGCTATAGGAGGTCTATTGTGATGAGATTAACAGCTTGGGTCTTTTCTCTCTGATTTATTGCTCAGAACATTGGTATCATCAAAAAATGTGAACTGGGTCTTTGAAGTGGTCTTCCTGTAATGAACCTCACTGTTTTTTAACCAAAGGGTATAGAGACTGCAACACACAATAATTTTAAAAAATCAGTGTTTAGTTGGACACTTGATGCTGTGACTGAGGCAACAGTATTCACTATTCTGGATAAAAGACAATAATAATTTAGTATTCGAAGGCATGGAAGGACTCATTTTACAGCATGCAGTATCTAAGCAAAACCTCAATGATTTATTTTATTGCCTTGAAAAATCAAATATTGAATAACTAAAGGAAGTGACAGGTTTTAGTTTTTATTATGAAAGCATTTCCAAGATGGCTTTTTTGCGGATTGCTGCATCAAACAATTACAAAAAAGTAATTGTTCCTCAATGAGAATTGTTGATGCTACTGACAAGAGATGGAGTCAAAATCCCTGTCAAGAAGATGCAGATATTCATATTTACCTCCAATCTCATGGATAAGAAAATATTTTTATTGAGTAAGCTGTTCTGGGCAAAGAGCTCTGAATTTTCTCCCCATCCAGCACAGGCCTTACAGATGGCAATGAAAGTTATGAGTCTGGATCATACCACCTGTAAGCTCATTTGTGCAGCAGAATTCACCTATTTGGACAGAGAAGGAGCCCTGATTTCATCCATACCTTCAACCATCCAGTCACAATGCTCATAAGAAGTGATGCCAGTGATTCTTTGCAAGCTTCTTGTAACTTAGAGCTTGTACATAAGTAGTCCATGGATTAATGGAAGTTTTACAATACCACTGACTTTTTTTTGGCTGCCCTTCTACTCATTAAGCCTCCCTATTGGTAAACAACGTCTAAAAATATTGTATGTACATGACAACACAATACTATGTATGATATATAGATAGATTATATTTGCATTTATCTATTCTGTGGAGTGAAAAAATCTACAGCAATAAAAGACATTAAAGACAAAAAAGTGTGCCAACATAGACTTACTACTTCCCATGAGCACAGGGTAACACAAAGGTTAGATGGCGAGTGGGAGGTTGCCTAATAGGCAACATTAAGTGAGTTGGTAGATGTTTCACTAGAGCTACATCAGCAACTCTACAGTGAAAAGATTAGATATTGGTTACATTTTGCCACTATTTCCCAAAGGCCTTATGGCTCCTTTTCTGTCCCCAGGCTAGTACATAATTATCATCCAGTCAGAAAACCTGCATTATGTGATGCACTGGCGTGTAGCCACAGTGGGACGGAGAAACCTGTGTGAGTCATGTCACAGAAAATGCATCCATAAGGTAAAAGTAAGTTTTGAAAGGACTCATGAGTTAGGAGCAATAAATAAAATGATTATTCAGGCATCTAACACTGTTTCATTCTTCTAAACCTCTCTACATTATCAAAATTATTATGACAGGCAACAAATGCAGAAGAAGCACTAGGTAGTACCTTCTCAGGCACTATAATAACCTACCTTTCTCATTCTAAGTGGGCAGCAGGAGAAGCTCTCAGGTTTTTTGACCGGAGCTAGCAGCGTCTCCATATTTTAATTCACAGCCCAGCTTTATTACAACAGTTCCTTCAGTTCCCTTTCCGTTACATTTAAATAATTAAAAAAAAAACCCAAACCATTCCCCACACACACCATTTCTATTCTTCTCATGTCGTGAAGTGTTTGCAGGACAAATTTCATGGGCTGTGCCATTCATGATCAGATGTGCCTTCCAGCTAACTTCTGTATTAGCCTCCAGAAGATGCACTGCTTCTCTCACTTCATAAGGTATGAGCACAGCTAGTCTAGGAGATGGTTCTTCAGATGGCAATTCCTAAAAAAGAATTCCTACTTCCTAAAAAATATTCCTAAAAAAATCCAAATTCCTATAAAAAAGCAGTAGGCAGGACACAGTAATATTATTTTATACCTAGAAAAAGCTTAAGACACACTGAATGTTTCCATTGACTTCAACACCCTTAGCATGATCACACTGAAAACAAATACAAATATGTTTAAAATAAAATATAGAATGAGGCCAAGAAATTTAACAGCTAAGCTATTCTGTAGTACAATGACTATTTAAATAGAATCCTATGCAAGGATTATAGCAGACTATTCTTATAGTCTGGTTTAATGGGATTACTAAACACAGTTCATCTTAATTGTGAAGGTCCAAGTTGTGTAAATTTTTCCTGTTCCTTTCCCAGCACTGGATTTTATAAATTTCACATGAAATGTTTGCAACACAGAATTTCTTAGGATTTGCTTTTCTACAACTTCACTATCATTTATGTGCCATACTCTCTCATTTCTCACTTAAACGCCAATGATTTTCTTGAAATTTACTTTACTTATAATAAAATCTGAAAATATTTGACATACTAGAGTGCAAATGTACCTATAATAACTAGAAAGGATTCTCTGTAGATTTATGAGTGAAGTCAAATGATCAAATTAGGATTTCCTTTGCCAATAAGCATTTTCCAGTGGTATCTGCTGCATCCCCTATGATCCTCTGACAGTAACTGATACAGAAGCAGCCTATAGGGCAGAGACATTTCACAAAAAATACATGAGTATCAATTACGGCTTCACGCATACACTGGAGAAGTGTGAGGTTCTGTACTGATTCACTCCCAATAGTCACCAACTCAAGTATTCACAGCCGCAATTAAAAACGGTTTTCCATCACTAGGGAAGCACAGACAAGTACTGTCAAGGATTTCTCAAGCCCTAAGTGAGCTATAAAATGTATGCCCCTCACCTCCACCCTCACGCTAAACAGTCAGCAAATATTATGTAAAAGTAAATTACATGGCTAAAATGTAATCTTGGGTTGAGTAAAACAGTTCAATCAGTCGTTTCAGAGAACATTTTATTAAGTGTATTGAAAGTTTCCATGTTTCTCCCCTCAACTATGTTAGCTGAATTTTCCTGCTGGTAGCAGCTTATCTAAGAACACACCGTTTTGGGACAAGTAAATAACAAGTGACAGGTGTGACTCAGCCAATTCTAAGTAAAACTGAAGCATTACAGGAGCTATTGACAGATTGAGGGGGAAGATGGGTGTAAGAAGAGTTACAGTGATGGTCTCCACTGGAGATATGCACACCCTCAAGCAGATTGACTGATACAATCAGGTCTAATTCACAGTAGGACTACAGCAGCAAAGGAGTAGGTTTGTAAGAGATAGAGAATGACAGGGCCATGTCATGATTTTTGCACTGTGCTTAACTGCAGCACAGTCAGTCCTGGCCAGTAATAATACCATCAGCTGTCACTGAGAAACAGCCATATTTTATTTCTAGTGTGCAATTGGAACCTTTCAGATGTAGGTAATTAAAACCCTGCTGAATCTTCAGTATTAATGGAGTCCTTTCAAAAGAAGTCTAGATGGAGAAATTCTTGGTGCAGCTTGAAAAAGGCATCCTGATTAGGTTCCAGGATCAAATGTGCATGGTCAGCATCATCTCATATTTTCTCTGTTGTCTACTGGAGTTCTTCTGATAACTCAAGTAATTTTATTCCTGTAAATAATTGCTTCAGGAAACTACAATACACCAAAAAACCCAAAAGCAAAAAAACACAGATGCTTTACCTCCTGAGATTATTCACATAAACAACACAACTCTGCATTGTATTTACAACCAAAACTTTGGAGACCTTTCAGAGTGGGAGTCTGGAAGCGGCTGCGGGCTGTGGGAGCATCACAAAAGGCCTGAGCTGTGCAGAGCCAATTCACTGCAAAGCATTTTGCTGCAAGGCAGCAATAATGTCTACCATCCTTCCCTCTCAGTTTTGCTGACAGTAGTTTTTATGTGCTACTGGATCATTCCATGTAATGACCCATGTTGAAATCATTAGGAAACAGTTCTTCTACACTAATGACTGACACAATAAACTGTGTCTTATTTAACTGCTCTATTGTCAGAGCTAATGTGACTTTTCAGAGCTGCCTTTATTTCTCACTACCTTTATTTCTAATGGCCTTAGCCAAATCACATGGGATACTTCCAGTGTGAGCTAGAAATTATTTCATTATTTTGTGGAATAATTCTGATATGCATATGGATGGTGAAAATGAAGATATAAAGCCAAATTTTATTTCTGTGTACCCACATAGGATGCAAGGCAACTTGATTTAAACCACTAGGAGTGGTGTAAGGGCTTAATTTGAGCGAATCCACTCATTATTTTTGGAGTTGTTCTATAAAACACTACCTTTCTTTGGGCTAATCATGTATAACAGCTGAGTCTATAATAATATAATCATATATGTCCAGTCTCAGATATTTCACTCTAGCAGTTCTAATAACATACCTCCAACCTGCTGCACACGTGAAATACCCATCAGGGAACCTTGATTTTCAGTCTCAGATGCTGTACTTTTCCCTTTGTCCCCATGCATGAAGAAGATGGAGTGGAGGAAGGATGGGATCAAGCATTCGCAGGGATAGCGCTAATGACAATAAACTGTGCTATCCTTTCCAAAAAACCCAAGAAAGTGTCAACAGCTTCCAGGGCTGCTTTAGGTAGCACATTTTCAGCAGGTCAAGGCAGGTGATCCTTCCCTTCTGTGGTACTTGAGGGGAGAGTCAAGAAGATAGAGCCAGACTCTTCTCAGTGGTACCCAGTAACAGGATGAGAGGTTATGGGCACAAACTGAAATACAGGAAATTCCATTTATACATAAGAAAAAAACTTTTTTACTGTCAAGGTGGTCAGTTTTCCCAGAGAGGCTATGAATTCTCCATTAGTAAAGCTAGCTGTCCAACTGGTGCACCAGTACTTTAAGTCTTTCCACTGTATTTCATTATTACATGTCAGGTGCCAACCGACAAGGAAGACAGCCGGCCTCAAGGAGTCATGAAAATAGAATAAACTTTTGAAAAAAGAAGTGTGCTTTCTATTTGGCTACTGGCTGCTGTCCTTGTCTGTGCCTCCCAAGAAAAGTCACCACAGGAACATTGTGCTACAAAATTGCTGGCTTGCAGTCTCCTCCTTTAGGGATTTCAAACTCACCAAACTGAGATTAAGCACAACACAAGCAAGCCTTAAATTAACTTCTCTGATGCAGGACTTGAATATTGCTTTCTTGGAATGAAGCAAACTATAAACAGATATGTTAAATATAATTTGGCTAATAATTTCACAAACTGCTACGGAGAGATTCTTGTCTTTTAACAATTCTGTGATTTTAAGTTTCATGTACCGTGTCATTCTATTTTGCCAGTGACCTCCAATTCTGCAAAGGCTTTTAGATGTGTTGTCATAAATTTAAGTCTGAAATGAGATGACCTGCTTAATTAGGATGTCTATAGAATTTAATGAAACAATATAGTGCTTCAGTCTTTTTTCCTGCAAAAGGACTCTGGTATCTCACAGCTACAACAAAGACATCTAAAATCAAATTGCCATTTATAATGCTGTTAAAAAAAAAATCTGCACAATTTGACCGCCTCGACAAAGTCTATTTCTCACAGTTGCATTCATACAGTGGAAACCTTGCTTTTTCATTTTCCTCATATCTTCCTGGAAATTCTTCAGTCTCTCTCACACACTTTGGAGGAAAAAATGTATTTGGCAATCTCAGATCTTCACAAAATGGTGGACTTGGTTTTGCTGCAAAGCAGCACCTGTGGTGGCTGGTGCATTGACTGGAGAAGGCGTAATGTTCACTTGTGTAGCACAGGAGCTGGTAGCTGGCAGGGGAAGAAAAAATGAGTAGGTGGTACATATGTTTCTGAACAATATTTAGTTCAATTCTTTCTTGCAGATGCAACCTTCTGTAGAGAACACCATCTTGGACAAAAGCTTCTGTTATTAATGTGCTAATTATTTTTTCCACCTCTGTCTCCTGCCATATACTGTTTTCCTAAGTCTTTTTGAAGCTGTTTCTTCATTACTGCTTTTTTCCAAGCAAGACAACAGAAGTGACAGCCATTGCGGCTGTGAATAGGTCCTGGTACCCCACAGGGTGTTCATGGCTGAGACCATCGCTGCTTGTGTGGTAGTTTCTACTTCCAGAAGGGGTTTTGTAAATCATTGCCTCAGACTCTGTGTAATGTTGAAGCACAGATCTATGATGTTGGATTTTTATCCTTGGCAATGAGAATGAAACAGGAAAGAGTACAGCTCATTTTCAGTTTAGCACCTTTCAAAAAAGGAAGTGTTAAAAGGTCATTATTAGCATGGTGAGGGGCTCCTCTGAAGTCATAAACAGATATGGAATTAGCTATGCCACTGTACATACAGGAATCATGATGCAGGGGACACTCATCTCTACTTGTTTGTCAATAACCATGTGCCACATCAGACTTACGAGTAGTGGATCACCTTCCATGCATGGGTCTCCTGCACTGGACCGTGATGCAATGGGATTCTGCTCTGAATGATGTTTTTTGCAGGAGTAGGTTGATAAATGGGAACGGGTGGTCTTTGCTTCTGCATGGACAAGACCCAGAATGCAATGGCTCAATAAATTATCTTTAGTCACTATTTACGTACTAATATTCATTCTTTGGAGCCTTTGAGAAAGGGGATTGTTGTTCAGGAGAATAAGGTTGTGGGCCAGATCTGTCCTAATAGACATAGAATTGTTATGAAGGCTTTTGGGTCTGAGAATAACCACAGGTCTCTGCAGATCCTATAGAACAGTCCCTGGCATTTTATTCCTTTACTGTGGTTCCAGTTGTGTACATGTCGGGTAACTGGAAGGAGGACACCTTAGAGAAAGTCATACAGAATGGATGATGTTGGCAGGCACCTCTGGAGGTCACCGACTCCAGCATCACCATTTAAATCATGGTCAACCAGAGCAGATTGCTCAGGGTCACGTCCAATCTGATTTTAAACACCTCCAAGGATGGTAACTTCATAGCTTCCATGGGCAAAGTTGGAGCATTTGACCCCTTTACAGTAAAAAAGGGGTTTCTGCCAAAAAGAATGACACTTGGTGACAATGAATAAACTGAGGTTGTAAACTATTCTTTTATGGCAAGATACTATGAAATTCAACAGAGAATGATCTGTTTTCTAGAGAACTCTTAAATGACCCTATAGGAACACAGAGGCCTCTCTGCTGAGCTGTGAAAGTTTTTAAAAGAAGTTTAATTTCTGTAAAACCCACCAATTCCACTCTTCTACAATTCTACAGGCCTACTCTCCTGGGGTTCATTATACCAGAAATTCAGGTCAAGAGCGGTGTTCATCTACCACTCACTCCAAACCTCAAAACTAACTGGAATAGGTACTATTTAATGTCTGCAAATTGCACTCTTCTCCACAGCATATTCTGCAGTTAAAGAGATGCCCTGATCAGCAGTAGTGCTACTGCTGCAAGCACTGCAAGTGATACTCAGATTTTTGTTTCAAAGATGAGCCAAAACAATCTAATCTGAGCACATCAAACCACCACTATAGAATTTTTCACTATGAACTAGACATTTTCATAGAGCCAAATACTACTTAATTTTTGTTGCATATTAATAGACTTTCAAAAATGGCTGATGCAAGCTTTTGTTGTATCAGGAAGCTCAATCAGCTAGGGGCAGCCAAAATCACAGCTGCATTTGTGGTGCTAACTTGTCATTCATGCCACAAAACCACAGGAGGAACATTTTCCAAACGGGAAGGGCAGTGTTTCTGTTTCTCTGCTCATAGCACCATTGGCTGAGTCATCACAGCATCAACAAATATTCTGTAATTAGAGTTGTTCATTTTAACAATACTAAAGAGCTCCAGAGAAATAGCTGTAAATATTTATTCCCTTTCCAAGATTTAAATGCTTCTGCCACACTGCATCCTGCCAGGTAACCACCTCGGCAACTCATTTAGAAGGGAATGAAAAATTCCATCTAAAAGGAGAGCTAGTGCTATAAAGCCTTTTTTATAGAGCATCATGAATCATAAACAATTGAAGACCTAAAATGAAGGAAAGGCAAGATATACCCTACCACTGCTGTACTGGGCTGCACTTCAGAACCTGCAAGTTCAACTCCCAGATCTCATCTACAGCTTTATCTTGACACAGTCAATGGGAGAGGTGGTGCCATATCAGAGGTGTCACTGGTGGGGACACCTATAGTTGAGATATCCGAGTTCTTACCATAATGCCCAATTTTCACTTCCTTATATGTTTGCTAAACTGGAATATTCAAGTGGAGATTTTATTCCTAGGTGATTCTTAAACCAAACTTGGACTTATAAGGATGTGGGTTTTCAATAAAAGAGAATACATTTTTTTAAGAAGAGAAAATTGCTACTTTGTCCTCTCAAAAATTACTGGAGCTCTTTCTTTGACAAGTAGAATCATACATGTGCTTTCAAGCAGAGGTGTGAAATATACTGTAAGAAATGTGTCTTTTACTATCCCTGCGACTATACAGCCAAATCTACGCTTTACAAGCCTCTAAAGAGTGACAGTTCATTTATCTAAAGACCTGTTAGAATTTGGCAGCATTTTCAAAACTCCCTCTTCTCAACCCGTATTCAAAACTGGGCCTTAGATTTCTCAAGCTAGGCACTTAGAAAAAAGAGAAGCTTCAAATTCAACTTAAATTATTTGCGTTAGCATCACGAATTAACTCTCTTGTGTTTGCTCTTTACATGCAAAAGCACAAAGCCTATCTTGGCTGCCTTGCCCCAAGAGACCTTTCCCTTTCTGCACTTCTTTGTCCACAACAGAAATCTTCCAAATCCCACAACTGAGGCAGTGGTCTCTCAGATAACAACCCTCATTTCACAACCCTGATTCATTCCTTGATCTACTCTTTCCGAAATAGAAAAAAAGCTTTCAAGAGCTTAAAAAATAAATAAGAAAAGAGACTATGAAATACTGTAAGCATTCAAAAGGCAACGTTAGCCTATCAGTTCCAGACTTCTATACTCCCATTGCAATGTCATTGCTACATCAGTGCCATTACTCTGGTCATACACAAAATAACAGCAACAGCTTCCCCCCCACTACAAAATGGTTCTCAAGTCTCAGTATTGTACATTAAGGTAATGGGATTTATTCTTTCCAAATATATGACCATAAAGTGGCAGGTGAATTTTACAAGGGTAAAAATTATTAGTAGATTTGTAATGCCTTAAAACATCACTTTACATTTTACAACGCTACTGGTCAGACCACTATAAATTTCATAGGAAATACGCAGGATAAGCAATCTACTAAACAAATAAACCTATTTTAAAGTACTAACTATAGAACAATCCTTATTTACTTAAACACATAACCCATCAAATGAAGAACTATTTCACATTAAATAAAATAGTAAATTCTAGGAGACAAGAAATTAAAAGCTTTGAGACAGATCTAGTTAAATGATATTACTCCACAATTTGAAGTGCTGTCTGATAATACTATGCAAGCAAGAAAAAAATGTAGTTATCCAATCAACTACTAACAACTCCTTACCTTGGCTATAATTAGTGCAGTTTAGTGTTAGCTGTAAATTGTACTGGTTACATTTGCAACTTAAAATCCACTCACCTCACCACTTAATTATCAACATACAGAGTTTAATAATAGCTCACCTAGTTCATTCCTCTAATAGGAAAGTCTGCTAAATGTGTAAAGATGACAATAGTTAGTAAATCACGATGTATCATTGTAGTGCTATAACCAAACTGGAGAGCTGTCAACAGCAATTCAGTAAAAACAATAACGTGGAGGCTTCTCCTATCTCGGTCAGCAATATTTAGCAGTTTTCAGTAAATTAATAGCAAATGAATTCCGCTTGCAGTGCAGAAACTCTCCAGGCTGGGCACACTTCAGCTGGTGAGAACCCCACAGAAAGTGCTGCACGTGCCTCACCCCACCTACTCACACCACCCACTGAGCCCATCCAGATGCTGCCACGAGAAACGAGCTGCCTGACAGCTTCAAAGAAGCCAATGCAAAAACAGGTATCAGATGTTAAGACAAAAAAATTACCGGGTGTGTACCAAGTTCAGATTTCCTAATGTAATAAATCACTAAAAATCGTATCACTATCAGTGACACAGAGTTGTAATGTCTCGAGGTATTACTGTCAACTACTCATATCATAAATGACACTAAGAGCACAATGAGTGCGCTGAAGGTGACAAAAATCACCACCACAACAAAGTAAGAGACTTCATAGCTGTATTTCGGAATAAACTCATTAAAGATGCAAAAATGTTAATGATTAGTGCTACCTGCAGATGATTTTCCATTTTGATATGACTGTGAATTTATTATACTGCACTTAGAGTCCAAATATCCAACATATCAACTTGATATAGGTTTTTTTGTTAATTTCATTAAATTACTTTCAGTTCTGTAAGTGATAAAGTGCTGACTCCATTTCACTGCTGACTGACAGACAATGCTCGATGTACCTAGTTCAATATCAAGATTTAAACTATGCTTATACAATTTAAAAGCTCTGAAAGCCCCAATCCAGCAAAATTGAATATGTTTCTCAAGGATAAGGAGTAGCCTACCTTTATGTCATGTTTTTAAATATTCAGAATTCAGGAGTCTCCCAATAATTAGGAATGCCAGAAAAATACAGTTTACAGAATATATTTGAAGAGGGTTGATTAAAAAAATATTAGCTTGGCAGAACAAAAGGCATTTTTAGAGAACCTTCCTCTACTATCTCTCATTTATGTTTGCACAATGATAATTGAAAAAAAAACCCAAAGCCACTGAGTTTAGCTCCCATGATCTCAATCATGTAATGCAAGTTCAACATTTACGAAAAAGATTAAATAAAAAATGTTCTATGCAGTTCCCCAAAATAAATTGGCTGTATTTTCAGCTAGGAGAAGTGGAAGACAGACATTTTTCACTTGCAAATGCTGTCCTCACCAAAGAAAACATCACTGGGACAAGGGAGCAAAAATCAGTTTTGTGGTGCCAGAAGTAAGATATTCACATTTTATTCCTGACCAGCTGATTTAGGAAATATGTTAGCTAGATGATGTAAAATACCCATAGAGTCAATTTGAAATTTGAGCAGAAGAGAAAAATACTCCAGATTGAACTCAAAACAGCAAGGAAGGCTTTGCACCACCAGCAGCAGACTGAGCAGGACACAGAGGTGTTATGAGCCATTGGGGAAGAACTACCTTTTAGTCTGATATTTGTACAGCAATTGGAGGTAATAAGCTCAAGCTTACAGAGATGTATAATAAATACAAATAAATGATTCTCTATTCACTGCCACGATCACTTCCATGAGTGATTTCAAAAATCTCCCTTTGCTCACTTTTCGTTTCTTCCTGATGAAGCAAAGGCCATTACCCAAGGATGATGATGGTGATGGAGACATACAGAGAGTTGGGCAGACAGGATAAACAGAAGCGTTGATCTATCTATCTATCTATCTCCTCTAACAACCACGTCACTGTTCCCATGTTCCTGTCATACTAATTTCATTACTGAGCACCAAGGAAAGGGGTATTAGGAGGCACAGGGAACTACTGGGTAAATGTACACAACCCTTCTATGCCAATGTCTAATGCAGTTGCGCATGGAGAAAATAAAGGGTACTTTGGAAGAAAGACAAAGTCTGGAAAAGAAAAGGAGCAATGTGAGGTTAAATATCCTATAGCATGAAGTAATCCTATAGACAATTCGATTTATCATCCTGAGTCAGTGTCTTGCAGAGGTGTAACCCTTCTGGCATCCACTGGCCAACCTGGAAGAAAAGCCTTGCTTCTCATTGCAGGCTAAAAGGCAAACACGTGTCCATGCACAGAGCACACAGAGGAACCAGTGCTCTATGCACAGCTGCTGCACAGTCACTCGCAGCTCCAGAAGCAATCTCGGTATAACCAACCTGTGTGAAGCAGTGTGGGGGACTCTGATGTCAAACACAAATCATGAGTGAATACAAATTTGAGGAGAGAAAGATGGGGAATGGCTAGTTTCCATTTCTTTCATATATTCTGAAATTGCAGTGATTGTTAATCTGTTAACATATGTATCAAGGAGCTGGGCACCCTATATCGGATCAAATATTCGCAAACATAACAACTTTAAAACTATCACCTTCAGATAAACAGATGCTGGCCTTACAGAAACACAGGGAAAAATAGGATAGGCGTTGAGAAATGCATACATTTGCATACAAGCAGTACATTTACGTAGAAATGCATCTATTTACTTAATATGCCAATCTATTTTAGCTACCAAAACATTCCTTGCCTTATGAAAGAGCAAAAAATACACATGCACAATGCAAAGATTCTTCTCACCTATAAAAAGGCACTTGGGCACCATCTCAAGAGCCGTAGGTCAGAGACAGAGAAGTAAGCAGTAGTCTTTGCTCACAGCCTGACTGCTCAGTACTGAATAACCCAAGCATATTGTATTAACTGTGCTTAACTACTGCAAACTGAATGCTGTTCTGTGCCAATTTTTTTTAAGTCTTCAGTATCATCAGCATGAAGGGCTGGTGCTTTTGATATTTAATACTAAATGCAGATATAGATACTCTGAGATGAAGAAAAGCTACTAAAAGAATAACCTGGAATACGTTACCTTGCAAACAAGATCAGAGAAGTCAGTGTCTGCATGGACAACAAAACAAACACGAAACTAATATAGCACTTGGAACAATTCATCACAAGTGCCTTGGGGCAAATTTACAAATGATGCATGTAAGTGCCTGGTAAGAGTTGCAGGAGCTGTCAGCTACAAGAGCTGCCGAACACCTACTCACTTGAGAAGCCACCAGCCCCTTGAAAAGGCAATGCAATTCCTGTGCCTAAATTACTCCGGTGATCTTGCAGGTTCCCATCTGCAACTGCAGGCACCTAAATGCCTTTGTAACTCTCCCTAGTCAAGACTCTGGTACCTGCTGTCTCTCTGGAAATTACTGAGTGTTGCTGTCTGACGTGCCTATGGTGCTTTTAAAACTAAGCCTTAGAGATCCTCAAGAACTTTTGAGTATTCTTTTCTTTGTCAAAAGGCCAAAAAGGACAAATGTGAGAAGTAAAATATTGTAAAACCTCAGCTTATGGCCCATGAATGCTTTGATGTAAATCTTAGTTGCAATATTATAACCACTAATGAGCAGTATTACTCCATTATCTAAAACATTTACTATCAGGACACAGGGACTAACACTATGGTTTGTCACATCAAGAGGACAGGGACATTTCAGCGAATTCAAAAAATGAGTGATTTTTTAGTAGCATCTGTTGTGGTTTGGGCTAAGTTGGCCAATGACAAGATGACAGATGCTCTCCCCCACCTCTCACTCCAAAGAGAGTAAGAAGAGTGATAAAGAGATTTATGAGTTTAGAAAAAACTAAACGATGTTAATGAAATATTAATAAGAAAATAAAAAGGAAATACTGGAATAGATACAACATATATATAAACACATATAAAACCATATCAGTCTCTCAGGGACATGTCACTGGCAGGCACTGGGAAAGGCTGAGACTGAATTCCAGAACACTCTGATGGGGATCTAGGGTAGATAAACTCACAGGGTCTTCCTCACACATCAGTAATCAAGGAAAGCAAACCACTGAGGATACAATATACAAGAACAGCCCACCTGTCCCCTATGATCCCTCAGCTTTTATACCAAGCATGGCAGATGGAATGGCTTACCCACTTTGGGTCACCTGACCTGTCCTCACCTCCCCACAGGCCCATCCCCTCCACAGGGTAAACAACCAAATCAGCTGACCCTGATTGCCACCACAACAAGTAAGAGCAAGAGCCTCTCTCATTGAAAAGGAAGGTGGCTTTGCTCTATCCTAATCCAGGACAGCATCCTCCCTTTTCTCTCTTGTAGTCATGGGTGCATCTTCAGAAGACTAGAAAGTGATGAGCATGTCTTAGTTTTGTTCCAGGAGACAGCACCTAGGATGACTGAGGGAGAGAATCTTGCAAGAGCCCGACTTGCTATTTACTTTTAAGCATTTTCTGCAACATCCAACTGGAACATAATGCTATTTTGGCACCAAAGATTATGTAAATTTATGTTTTACCATAAAATCTTAAATCACACTTTGTTATAATGTAAATCCCTGATCTGAAAACTACACCCTGGAATGTGTCCTCTTTTTTTCTCTCTCCAAAGAAAAGGCTGAGCACCAGTGATCTGCATCACCTCTTTACACAATTAACCAATAAACTTGATACTAGTTAGCAATTTCTGAATAATCCCTCAGAGAAAAAAAAATATATCATAGTTTCATAGAATGGTTTGGGTTGGAAGAGACCTTAAAGATCATCAAGTTCCAACCCCCCTGCCATGGACAAGGACACATCCCACCAAACCACGTTGCTCAAAGCCCCATTCAGCCTGGCCTTGACACCTCCAGGAATGGGGTATCCTTGGCAGAAAAATTACAAACCTTATTTTCAGAAAGATGTTGAGTGTTTGACACTTGATAACTACACTGCAAGATATCTTAGAAGACAGAATATAATTTTGTGTCTTCTCTAAAAACATGGGCTGAGGTTTTCTTGTGAATTTTTTGGTCAATAACATTGTGGAAATCTGCTGAAAAGTTTCAGTCACTGCCACAGCAGTACATACAGGACCTAAAGCTGCAAATGAGTACTCAGCAGGATAATACACATGGAATAAAAGAGGACTATTGCATGCGTGTATGTGTTTCTGTAAACAAAACTGCGGGACAACAGGATTTTTGTTTCAAACAAGACAAGCCTGGAGAAATAGGTCAGGCCTTTTAAGAGCTAATCTGTATTTTTTGGTACCTTCTGTTGGTTGAATGAATGAACAACTTTATTTGTAATGTCTTTCCAGTTGCACCTATAGTGGTTGGTTCCGTGAAAGGAGTAACAGATGTTTGTGATCGCTTACTGTCCCTATGCACAGGAGCGGCCCCCAGCTCCCTACCCAGCATCAGAGCAAAACTCCGTTTTGCTTGTCAGGGTCAGGGCCATGACTGTCCTGTCACAGGAAACCAAGAATTGCTGGGAATCATCCTAGCACAGTCATCCCAGCTACCCCTACACCCTCAGAAGCCTCATCCCCTCTTCTCACCTGGCTCTCCCATCCTGCCAGCTCCCACTGCCCTTGCCTCTGAACCTCACAGCCCCACAGTGTACCCCAGACACACCAGCCCTTCCCCTGTGTTCAGATGGTGGCTCCCCGCCTGGCCCTGAGACAGCTGGTTCCATCACACACTTCTGCTGGTTGGGAGCATTGGGAAACAGTCGATGATGGCAGAGCGTTTGTTATCAGCTCCTTTCCATCTCTGCAGGCACAGATTTCTGTGAAAGCAGGAAGAACCTGAGACAGCAGGCATGTCTGTCTCTGACAAACCTAATGGAAACTGGCCAAAGGATAAAGAAGTTACTGAGAAGGGTTGTACATTTGTCGGTCTCTCAAATGGACTGAGGAAAGAAAGGAAGGTAAAATCCAATGTTTTTGCTTTGTTTCCCTAGGACAGTAAGCAAAATATTACAAAATATTAGCTAGTGTTCTTCTTGCACGTTACCTTTCAAACTGTACTGAAAATTGATACATTTACAAAATCCTATATAATTCAGTAATATTTTTGTTTAAGATTTCTGCCAGCACTATGACTTAGTGAACTGACTAAAGGAAGATAACTGTGCATCAGAGGGCTTTAGGCAAGCTCTGCAATACACCCTCAGTGGTTTGGATATACCGAACTTCAGGGTCAGTGCTCCCACCCCTTTTCAGTGGGTTTTATGCCAACAACTAAGCAGCAGAATCCAAACGAAACTCAAGAACAAAACATTACATTTGTTTGGATCACATTAAAGTCAGGAGCTATTAAAAGAAGTTGTAGCAGATGACTGGGTCCCAAAGAACCACAGGCAATAAATTCACGTGGCAGT
Source organism: Nycticryphes semicollaris (assembly GCA_013400055.1). NCBI lineage: Eukaryota > Metazoa > Chordata > Aves > Charadriiformes > Rostratulidae > Nycticryphes > Nycticryphes semicollaris. Next base: position 222,598 of record VXBJ01000267.1, read on the forward strand.
TTTGTTTCATAACTTAAGTCCTAGTTATTCTTTCTTTGCCTATTCTAATTACTCCCTAATATGGAATTAATGCAGGAATCAAATTAAATGCTCAGAAAATTTACAAATCAGCTAGTCTGGAAAAAAACCCAACTATGAATTAGGTAAATATGTCAATTTAGAAATGCATAACATATTTCTGCCTGACTGTACAAATCCAAATCCAAAATGGAGACTTACAATCCCAAGAAAGGAACAGCCTCTCTAGGTCTTGCAGAGGTGTTTGATATTACTGTGCTGATGGCCAAGTCTTGGCAGCCCACTGCCTTCACAGAACATCGCTACTTGCAGGTAGCACTGGGCAGAAATATATTCAGATCCATATTGCCTCTTTTCTGCAAAACCTCCCAAAAAGTGCTGTTACACTGAGGTGACTAACAATGTAAACTTGCAGCAGGGATAGAACACTGGGACTACACAGCTTGTATAAACTGAGTGAAACAAAGTTAACATAAAGTGAACATAAAAAAATTGATGTTGATAAAAAAGCAACTGTGGATAGAGAAATAAGTCACAGTAAAAAGGTTAAGTGCCTTCTCTGGATTTACAGTGACAGAACTATCCTAGGATAACTGTTTCACTATAAATACATGAAGAAATGGTTTACAATACAGCAAGATCTCTGAATGTATTACTAACTCAGCATCGGTGGTGCTCCTACACTTGAGATTTTGGAAGCAAAATGTCCAATAACATGGATTTTAAAAGCAAAAGTTCATTGAATATAAATACTGCTGTCAACACAGCAAATACAAATGCAAGTTAAAGTAAATTAATTCTTTAAAACTGCTGATATGAATACTTGTACATAATTTTATCTTTTAGAGCCTCTAATCAAGAGCTGTGCATCAAAGCCCAAGCAGAAACCAGATGCAGTGTAACTAATACCTTTCAGATCTTGCACACTCCAATAAGGACCATAAAGTATTTCACACGTGCCAATACAGTACTTGGGGGACAGTGAGCAGGCCTTCACACAAAAAGTACCTACTGTACAGAAGCTCCCATGCAGGCCAATTCCAACATGGAAACATTGCAGAAGAGTTGATGAATTAATAAATCACTGTGCTGCAGACAGTGCCTATTTCTGGGCTCTGCAGACCCACCCTGGCTGCTGCCTGTTTGATCCCTGGCATGCTGGCTTTGAGCCCAGCAGGCAGGGGACACGCTCAGCACAGCCCTGAGGAGATGAACCCTCCTGCGGACAGTGTCTGCTCCTCCTGGTGCTTCACCCAGGGCTTTCTGGTGCTTTAGCAGGGATTCGCTCGTTCACCCCAGCTCTCTCCTCAGGGGTTTGCTCTGGCAGCAGGAATTACACCATGTGTTAGTACCACATAAAGACAATTAGAGAAGGGAAGCGAGACCTGCAGGATTAAATGTGAGGCTTAGTATAAGAAGGAGATGCTGCCCTGCAAATTCTGCTTATGTTAATAACTTTTCTTAAAAAACATTGATAGAATATTTACTTCTTCAAGAAGCTTATGAGCCCTCCTGGCTTCCCAGCTAAGAGAATACAAAAACCCCTCCAAGTGCTGGGGGAGCCATGGGAGACGCTTGTAAAGCCACACCAGAACTTCGCTGTCTCCTTTCTTGAATATTACTCTAGCAAGGATAGCTTAACCAGTGAGCCTAAAAATACTCCAAAGAACAATTATTACTACACAATGGGATATGTACATCTTGGCAAGTACTTAAAAATTATCCCTGTTACAATCCATTGACAAAAACAGGCACCAGAAACCTCATTTAAATGCCAGTTTATCATCACTGTTAGTATATATTTAAGGGGAAAAACAAACAAAAAAAAAACCCTCATGCATAAAACTTCATTTAATCTAAGTTTCCCAAATCCTCTTGCCACTTCAGTTATAAGACTCCACTTGTATTAAGTTGAAAGCAAATAAAGTACATTCTTTTCTCCACAGTGAGATTGTGTTTCCCTTTTAGACATGGAAATTATCAAAGGTGCAGTGGTAATATCTGTAAAAAATAGCTTCCCTAAGGAGACTGGCATCAGCTAAAATGGCAATCCTTCAATTGTTTACAAGAATAAATGCCAATATTATAATTGAGAGCAGTACCGTTATAACATGAGGGTTATAAGTGTTATTCTGATGGGAATAAGTCTTACTTCATACAGAAACAGAGTAATAAAAGAACATTAATTTTCATTACATAATTGCTATCATTGGGGATTTTTTAACTTTTCATAAGTTTAAGTAGTATTGAAGAATAAGAATGACATTCTTCAATATTTAAAAGACTGTAAAAGAGTAAGGTGCTCTGTAATTAACAAATCTTTGCAGAACTACACATTCAGTGCTCAAAAGGCAAATCCATGTTGTTTCTACTAAGAAGTGTTGGAACAGAGAGATATATGCACCAATACTGAAATTTCCTGCTCACAGCAGCTTTTACACACACAAAGTGACTTACCATTTTAAGAACCTGGCAATTTACTAGTGGATGATGTGAGCTAAGAAGTATACATCTTTGAAGTTAATTGCTCCCAACCTATTTTTCTATGAAAGCAAAGGAACAAAGAGAGAACATACACCAAACTTTTTATAAAGAGAGAAGCATGAATCAATATACTTCATTGTCTTCACGCTCAACCAAAGCATATTTGGATTTAAAAATTAAAGAAAATTTTTAAAAAAGCATGAGTGAGAAGATTTAAAATACACACATCACTGCATTTTTCCTCCTTCTAGAAAGAGAAGTCAACAATTTCAAAACTGTAACTATGTTGCACTCTGAACTGAAACAAGGTTCATGCTACTCCTGAAAATGTCATATCCACATGGAGCAGAGGCATCGATATCTCAGTACTTCATCAGTTTAACTAACTTAGGTATTTTTTGTATTCTGCTCTCCAGCTAATGATTGTATCAACTGAAAAAAGTCACTATTTGTTTAAGGGGGAAAACTGATTTTACAAAGGCATAGGTAACTCAAGAAAGGCTCAAGGGCCTAGCAGTACAACTTGTTGGGCACCTTAAAATGGCAACTTCAATTTGTTTAAGCATGCACTTTAGGAGACCATCAGTGTTATATGGTCATATGTGATGACCTTCCTAACAGTTTCACTTATTTCCTTGCTCATTACGGTAGTACGAACAGGCAAAATCACCCCTTCTGAAAACACTTGTCCCAGGCTCTATAAACTGAGTGGTATTTCACAAGAGAAACAGCCAGTACTTCAGATCCAACTCAGAGAGAAGAGACTCGGTCCACACCCACTGTAGTCCCTGCGATCCTTCCTTTGGCTTCACATGTAAATAGGACTAGTCCAGATCTGAAAGCTAAAAAACCCATGGCTAGGCCAAATTAGTTATGGAAATGCCCAAATAGTTTAAAGAATTCAACATCAATACAGTGAATTTAGGCTGGCTGCAACAATGTTAAGACATTTTCTGTGTACACAAGTAGATAGCATTGATTTCAGCAATAATTGCCTAGAAAGACAATTTTAGAATCAAATTAGCAGTTAAATAATTGTAGAAATTATACAGAGAGATTTCTGTGATTGGACGGTTGTAATAATAGCTACAGAAATCTATCCTACATGAACTCTGCATAATACACTACGTTATTGTAGCCTACAGTTAATATTGTTGAAAACAAATTGCATTCCCTAATATGTTCCTGGAAGATTATCTTTTGGGGCTGATTTTAATTATCTGCATTCCACTGAAAATATTTGATATATTAAAATATCTGATAAACTTTGAATATTCCTATGAATATTCCATACCCAATTATCTCAATCCTGTTCTCATTATCTATTACTTTTAATTTGCCACTGATTTTTCAAATTTCCAACAAAATACACACTGCCCAGCCATTTCATCTAACAGGGATCAGGGTTCTGCAGCATGGTGGAGGACTGTACTCTAAATTCAGATAAGCATTAGGTGTGCTTCCCTACAACCATTCCAACAGTTTCATTAATTGAAGTGGCTGACTTGGGGCCATTTAGAGGACAAAAGAAGATTACTATTAAAACACCATTCCAGGCTCCTGCCTAGGACACCATGGCCCACACTGGGGGAAGTGCAGCCAAATGCCAGAAAAAAGTGAGCCAGGCTCACATTTTGGAGGTTCTAAAAGTACCCATTTTTGTAACAGCAAGTCCTGCATCGAGAGGAAGCGTGAAGCAGCATTGATTGGTTTTGAATTAGACTTTTTTGTTTCTCAATTGCTGATTGTCCCCTTATTCCTAGTGCTAGGAGACAAAGCAAACAAAGAACAGCATTTATCTTTGTTCTATAATATTGTGACATTTAAACAGGGCAAATGGGAACTGTCAAATAGAGATTTTGATATTTCTGCTGATGATGGACTGGATTAGCAGAGAAAGGAATTGATTAATGACAAAAAAAAAAGAGGATGGAATAATTAATGCATGGGAATGAATTTTTACGGACAATGAATCACTTTAATTTTATATTTCTATCAGACTGCAAATTTGATCTAATACTCTCAGATTTCAATAAGGCACTTGACTTTGTATCTCACATTTTGATTAATAAAATATAAAATTAATATGGTGCACATGCAATAGATTGTGAATGATTAAACTGAGCTGCAGTGCTTCTAACAGTCTCCCATGGGGACCAATTCTCAGCCTTGCACTCAACATTTTTATCAGTAACCCAGAGGAAGTCAAAACTATCTCTGATAAAAGTTCTCAGACGACGACTGGGAAAGTGATGAACAATGAAGCAGGCAGGCAGATGCTCTCAAGTATCAGATCACACATCTAGAAATAAAGACTGTAGACCAGTTTCACAAGGTAAGAGTGTCTGTGGAGGGGAACAACGATGAAGGGTTATGTCTGCTGAGCAGACTGCAGATTCCACAAGTAGGAGAAACACTGTAGCTTCAGGCGTTGTTAATCTTGCTTCTCTCGATTGTACCAAAGTCTGCAGAGTAAATTTACTCNGAAGCAGAGGTGAGGTGAATAATCTGATTAATGGGAACTCCTACAGGACTCACCTCAATTCAGCCCCTGCATACTGGGATACCATCACTTCAACAAAAGATTTTATTACATTGGACACTGATGCACATTGCTGAAAAGCCAGGAAACCAGGAAAACCAGACCAGCTCTGGAGGCTGCAGCTCCAGAGGGACGTCAGACTGGAAAGACTTCAAAGAGGATGCACAAGAATGATGAAAGATGTAGAAAATATGCCTTTGATTGAACCGTATGAGAACTCAAAAGGCATGACTTGATCACAGTGTACGAGTAGATGAGCATGGAAAAGAGATTTCAGGGCTCTTCAGTCTGGTAGTAGGATGGTCAAAAAACACAGTGGGACAAATCTGGTTTTGGAATTTTATAGATTTCCAAACATGATAGTAACACCTTTCACCAATACTTGTCTGGAACTGCCCAGCCCCTGAAAAATTTTAATTAGGTTTCCTTAGTCTTTTAAAGGTTCTTCTTTATCCAGAGCTGCCACACTTGTATCAATCACTAATAAAGCAAAATCTTATGGTCCGTATTATGCAGGAGACAAATTGATGTACAGACTTCTTGTGACCCAAATGCCTACAAATTCTTTACCAATACATTTTTCCCATGTTCTGTACTCCCTTTCGCTTTTTTTTTCGTGACTTTGTACTCCCTCCCGATCACTACACTTCTCCAACTGGCTCTACTCTTTTGGATGTGAGATCACCAGAGGAAATGCTTCATGTGTTTAGGAGTGACCTAAGCTGGTCAAAAGGATTTTTGTATATGACTTTGCAGTAAAAACTAAAGGCGCTTCAGAGTTCTTGGAATGTGACAATCTGGTAAAATTCCTTCTGAAAATAACTCATTCATTTCATATTAATTATGTGACATAAATTTTGATAGGTGTTTCATTAGCCAAAGAAAATAAAAGGTAGGTATAGAGAATAATGTGGTTTTTAATAGCAGTAGAGCCACAAACAGCACCTCATCAAATGTCTCATCAATAATCCTGTTTGATTCACCAAACAAAAGACCACTGCCTGTTGCCAATTTAGAATTCAAGCTTTAATTCTCCAATAAATCAAACTTTCATTTTTAAAAAGCAATGAATCTTGGATACCAAACCATAGGGAAATAAATTGATAAATGCAGCTCACTGCAACTTTGAAAGCATCACTATTACCAACCACTCCAAGCAAGAGCTGGGCAATTTCAAGTATGTTTATGGACAGTTTTTTCAAGTCTACTTTTATGTGAATATCTAATTCAGCAGCTACATTCAGTACAAAATAAATAAAAAAAAATAGAGTTTGAGAGTTTCAGAGTTGGTGAGCATCAAGAACTTCAGACAAACCTAGCTGAGAATACCTAACTGCTACAACAATCAAGCCCATATTGGTCTTAAAATCATTCAGCCAAAGTGTTTTACTGTAAGATCATAGAAGTATTTTTAAAATTACATTATCACAGAAAGCCAGACCACAATATACTAAATAAAACCAAAACCAGCAGTTTTAAGCATTTCTTAAAACTAAGCCCAAAGTTTTCAGCTTAAAGACCGCACATCAAAGACATACCACAATGATAGAAAACTGTAAAAATGTATTCCCTTTCTTAACTAGCCATGACCCCTATAAAAAATCCAGTTTTTCATCACTGATACATTAATCCAAGAAAGCTACTGCTCGGATTAAAAGAACACTAGAAAAAGAAAGAACTAGGCAAGTCTGAAATGGTTTCTTTTAAATCAGCTTTTCAGAACCTCAGTGACAAACAACATCACATAATTTTTATTATTTTCAGAACAAAGAACAACTATTTGGTAGCAAACTGTTTCCAAGGACAACCTTCCATTTCTCAATTCTTTTCTTACTCTTTTCACATTTGTTGCCAACATATTTTGCTGGCCTCAGTTATTTCATTGTCTAAGAAATACCACAAAAAACTAATACATCTTTGTTTCCCATTCCTTTGGAATTTGTTTTTTGACATTTTAATTTCTATGCATTTAAATGTTTAGCCTTTCTTTTGACTTACTAACACTTCAAAAAAATCTGTCTCTTAGCTTTTTATACATATTTATGTAACAATCTTCTTGTGTTATCCAAGCTAATAACTATACAAGGTTTAATTTACAAAATCCATACCTTTCAAACACAAGGCAACAATTTATTTAAAGAATTTCTACTTCTTTTCAGCTAAAGACATTTCAGTGAGATCATCACATCACTGAACAGTAGAGTGGAGCAGGATAGTTCTGCTTCTTTTTTATTACCTGGTATACAGATGGATTTTAATTTATACTGGCTTGCTTCAGGAATTTTTTATCATCACCCATCTGCACACGCACTTAGGAAAACACATGATCAGTAGGTATATCATGTACAAAGACTTTCCTAGAGAGCAACCAAAATCTCTACATTCAACATACAGTGTTTTTAGTCATAATAAGAAAAACCCATACACAAGAAGGCAATTCAGGAGCAATTTCAAAAGGGGAGCTGCTTTCCCAACTGACGCATCAAACCTAACGATAATACCTGAAAATGGGAGAATATTCACAGAACACTTACATTCTGTGTTTACAGTCTTGCATAGTGTTTCCTCTGATTCCTCCCATGTATTCTTCCTACTGAAAGTCAGTAGGAATTAACTGAGGTATTTCCCTTGAAAGACAAACACTGGTATACTGCTCACAGGTGATAAAATGGTAGACAAGGTATTGTAGATAGTTTCAAATCTACAGCAACGTGTGGTGGAGAAAAATGTGGAAACAGGTACTGTCACCCTCACCTCAGACCATGAATGAAAAAGACACTGCAAGAGCAATCACAGGTGAGACCATTAACTGTAAAAATGGATGTCTTTCCTGTCTTATATATATGTTATCCAGCAATGACTACTGAAGTCTCAAACGCTCTGGTGATGAGGGCCACAAAAGGAAGCTGTTTGTGTGAAAGGTGGATAAAGGATAACTTCACCTAGTGCAAACCTAGAGACAGCAGGGCTCCCCTAGCCTCAGAGGAGGCTACAGAGAAAGGAGATGTATCACCCAGGCTACGGTGGTGGAAGCTGCTCACCTCTGGTCCTTTGTAGAGCTGTGCTCTCACCTGCCCAAAGGCAGCCTCTGAACAAGCACTCCAGCGGGTACAGTGCTATCTTCCATGATCAAGCTATTTGACCTGGATTTTTTTCCTGTTCTTTTTCTTTTGGTAGGAAAACTCCTGCACTCCTTGAACTCAAGTATATGAGTGTTATTTCCTTGATTTTTTTAAAAAGTAATTTCTAGCTTGTCTTTTCTTCCTGAACTTGACACTTAATATTCAAGAGGCAGTCTCAGGCACGAAGACCAGCTGTGCCATACCACAACCTACTCTGTGTGAGATGTCTGTTTTTCCTGTATCCTGTACTTCCTCTGACTAAATGCACTCATTGGGAATGATATTCTGTGAGGTGTTTTAGTTGAGAAATGCCCTATGTCTAAAGCCCACCACTGCTACCTCACCTTGCTACTAGAAAGGTAGTGTCCCTCCCATGGCCCTCAGGATTACCACTGAAAAGCAGAGTTCAGTAAGTGCAGAATTTTCTTCCTGGGACTCAGCAGAAGGAATTTAAAACAGTAAATAACCACTGAAATGTTTATGTTTTTTAATAAAAAATGTTTGGACATCTTTGGACATTGAAGCCTAAATTAATACGAAAATACCATCAGTATTTCCTTCAGCAGAAACAACCATTCCCATGTGACTAGAAAATGCCATAAAGAGAAAATTATGCACAGTCCCCTTCCTCTTGTTCATCAACCAGACCTCAAGCAAGTGTAAAAGATTGCAGAAAATAGTACAGAGGATGCGAGATATCCAATACACTACTGGGTGACTGAACATGACTGCAAATAAAATTTAGAAGTTCTTCTCTAACTAAAGGTCTCAAACAGCCAGTCAGCATTCCTTAGAGGCAAAACATGGACACGCTTCAACTTCATCTGAGATACTAATTCCTTGCCTTAATCTACAGAGAATAGTTTTAAGTTGTTTCAGTATATATAAAATTAAAATATCTTGTATCTATATGAATTCTAAAACCAGATTATTTATCATCAGCTAATGTGGGGAATGACTCAGACATGGGAATGTAATGGAAGAAGGTAATGTCTGACTGGTTGATGCATACCAAGCATACCCATTAAATCTTCAAATCCACAAAAGAAGCCCCTTTTTCCATGTTCTTGGTGGCCTAATTCTTTTAGTCCATGATGCAGATTCATGTTTTGTTTTGAACAGAATGAGTAGAATTTGAAATTTTCACTATTCTTTCACAGGATAGATATCTGCACTTACTTTATTCTATTGAGATAATCAGACAGAATATTAAAAAAAAAAAAAAAAAAAAGCAACTTGACTAACCTGACGCTATTGATTTCCTAAAATGCTGAGTTTGTAATCCCGGAGAGCAACCATGGGAGGTGTAGAGTGCCTTTCTCTACAACCTCATCAATTTCCTCAAAGCAGAGCTGGACCTAGGGAATGATGCACTCCCCGATATGCTCACGTCCCTCACCTCTGCACCAGCTACTTAGGCAAGGGGCACACTGACCCATACGCTTCTAGATGTGCCAATTGTGGTGTTTTTGATAGTGTTTCAGGAGCTGAGAGGCTTTGAGCTCAGGTAGATGCCATCAATCAAGAGCCACGGTCTGTAGGAGGTGGGACTGGCAATTTAACAGTTGGCACGGCGCACTCTCCGAGTTGTTCAATCAAAGCTCCAGCTGCGAGAAGCAGCCACTGCGCTGGAAGTGCCGTTAGTGTTTTTGAAATCATTGTTAATTAAGCTGAGATCTCACAGTGCTAGTGTTCAGCAAATGCAGGAAGAAAAGGATCTTTCCCTGATAAGTTTATCATTCAAATAGGCTACACAACCAACCATGAAAGATGATGGAAAACTTAAAAGATATATTTTAATGTTTCTTAAAACTTTATTTCCCAGGCCCCCCACTGCAGCCCTCTGATCAGCTCATGGGCAACACCTGAGCATCGTGCCTTTTCCCTTTTCCTCAATTTTACTCAAAGAATAGTGCCATGTGTATTTACTGGCTGAGATGTGGTCCACTGAGACCAGATCAGCTTTCTACAGCTGCCTTTCAAAGTTACATCCATTTTGGAAACCATCTCTCTCTTCTTCCCCCAAGGAAAATGGTTGCCCAGACTTCATGCCTCTGGTTCATGAGGGAGTTTTTCCTGGAGCATGGTACGGGGCAATCAAAAATCACACATTCTCTCATTCATTTTCTGGCTCATTACTTTTTCCTTTCTTGACAGAAAGTAAAAAAGCACTATGTATTTGTGTTATTCTATAAACCATCATAAATCACAGTTATGTACTCCTGAATACGGTGGACAATGCAATTTTATTTTCAACCCAAATTCAAGAGGTGGTCGTGGGGATGCCATGCCGTGGAAATTAATGATTAACTCTGCATGTCACTGAGCAGTTTTGTACGTATCCATCTAAAGAAGCATAAAATACTTCTAAAATTGCTGGGGGGGGGGAAGCTTCCCATCTGCTGTTTAAAACCTAATCAATCTGTACTGGATGGTGAAAGTGTCTCAAGGAGCAATGACCAGTGCTGAGGTCTGGTTCTGAACTCCTAACACTGAGATTATTGATCTCTCTACTCTCTGGTAGCCTAACACATCCTGCCAGGATCTCTTTTCAGGGAGTTTTTTCCTTCATGTTGAATTTTTATCGAGGTCAGAGGAAATATTGTTACCACAGTTATTTAAAATCAACTCAGGAATCAGGAAACTTACAAGTTGTCTTCTGAAGCACTAGCACCAGAGTAAAACTTCTCACTTTATCCTCCATGCCCTGAGTCCCCTGCTTTGTCTTCACACACAGCGATACCACACGTTGCACATAGGGACCCAACAGAACAACCAGGTATTTATCTGAGAGTGGGTACGTACGTACAGACATAATCTTGCCAACGATGCAAATATCTGGCAGTGGAGGAACCTGTAGTAAAAACGGTCCATGATATGCTCTTCCCAATGTTTAGGGCATCATGTAATACCACTTGGACTTTTTGGTAGTAGACCTGATCCATGTGCATTACAGTAATAATCACAGGTAAAAAGGTAAACAGGTAAAATCACATTTGCTTAACAGAAATCCAGAGTCACCCTTAGCCTGCCCTAGGTAAACATACAGAAGTTAAAGTTCTTAGACAAAACCTCATGTTCTTGATTGAAAATCGGTCTCTACTGCATGTTTTGCCCCTGACTTCAATGGAAGACAGTATTTCACGCATACTATCTCACTGGGAGACAGAGCTTTTTAGGTTGATCGACATCCACCTTAGCAATCATAACTACTGATAAACACTGCATAGGACTAATAAAGTTTTACTTGCAATCTCAGCTGCAATGCTCAAAGCTATTAACTACAACAGATTAAGTACCTTACCACAGCTACGTTATCGCCTAAAATTCCTGGGTAATGCCTGTTGGTGACAGTATTTTTCACCGTGTGTGCTATGCATATTATCATTATGTACTTCAGCTTGGCATTATTCTAGCTTCTCACCTCTCTCATTTCAAGCTGTAGTCTTGAAGTCTATGGGATACCTACAAAGGCATTTTTTAACTCTATTGGATTTCCTTACTTAAAATTGAGATAACGGCTGTGTCGTAAAGACATACAGACCACAAAGGAAGAAACAGAATATCAATACTTTTCATCCTGCTGTTGAATCAAGTGGTCAAGGGTGAAGAGGTGTCTTGTTCCATTGTCAGAAATGCCTCAGCTTTTAAAATTCAGGTCTGAGAGACTGTCTACCTCCAAGTGAAAATACATTTCATAATTTAGATGTGGTGCAGGAGTTCATGTGAAACCCAAACTGAATTGTCAAGCACAGGTAAAAAATTAGCCATTTCTCTGATCACAGGTCAATTTATTTTATAGAAAAAAATCAAGCCACAGTATTTAAATGCTCAGAACAAGTAATGAAGTATAAGGTACTGCTCCTAAACCTGCAAATAAGAACCCTTATTATATTATGACTACACAGCTGACATCAATTGTCTATGATTACTGTACATTCACGTTAACAGCTTCAAAATGTGGATCTACATCCCTACTCTTTTCTTAAATCCATAGGATTAATCTAGCCATATATCAATTTTATCTTCTTTCTATTATTTTAGCATAGCCTTAGAATTATAATTGGTATCTGTATCTGGCACATACATACTACTAGCAACACTCATCCTTTCTGCATTGAGGTCACTGAGTATATCGACTGCTGTAAGAAGAGGGGAGAGCACAGAATGCTGCCTGGCTCAAAAAGTCAAGGGAAACAGGCAAAATATAACCCAGAAATTGTTGGAGCTCTCAGCTGCATTTGAGATATAGCGCTCAGATCTCAGCAGAGCTTGCCCTCTCCTAACCCCTCCTTATCTTCCCCTCCTCCCTGCCACACACAGACGGAATCACTAGAAACGATCCTTTGGTTTAACAAAAGCCTCTGCCCGTCCCTCTTTCTCTGCAAGGAACAAGCCCTGATCCAACCAGCCTGTCCCACAAGAAAAGCTGTTATTTGCGCGTTAGCCAGGAAGCCCAGTGAGATTAATGCAGCGCAGGCTGCTTCCAGGAGAAGGCAGAAAATGCGAGCATCCCTTGCTCACAGATGAGCCTCTGTTCAAAGAGCGCTTAAAAAAACATGCGGAAGACAATGAGAAAGAGCCCGGCTTTTCCCCCGCTCGCGGTATCCCCACGGCACAAGGTGGATTTCGCGTTTTCAATCCCTCGCTTTTGAAAGCAGGGCTCAGACACGGGGGGGACCCTCTGTCACTGCAGCAGGTGCGGCTGCTCCGCAGGCGGCGGCACCTTCCGTGCAGGGGAGCCCGAGCCTCCCCGCAGAGCCGCCCTTTCTCCGCGGGCAGGGCGGTGACAGCGGTGATGGGTGACAGCGGTGCTCCCCACCGCCCCGGCCGCCCGCCCCCCGCGCCCCCTCCGCGCTCCTTACCCGGCTCGGCCCGGGCGCTCGGCAGGAGGGCGACGATCACCCCCAGCAGCACGACGGCCGCGANCGCGGCCCCACCGGCTCCGGCGCTGAGATCGCCACCGAAAGCAGCTTCATCCACAAAGGGCTCACTCACGGCGCCGCCAGTCCCGGCCCCCGCTCCCCGCCCTCCCAGCGCCGGGGAGGCGGGGAGCGGAGGCGGCGCTGCCGGGACCGCGGGGACCCTACTCCACCGCCCCGCGGGGTACCCGGTAACCCCCCTCTCCGAACACCCCCAGCCGCCCGCTCCTCCCTGGGGCCGCTCCCCGGGGAAGCGAGGAGAGGCCGGGCGGGAGGGCAGGCACTGTCCGAAGAGTGCCGGTCCCCCGGGCCAGCGGCCGCTGCAGCCGGAGGGGACGGGTGGTGGGGGAAGGCCTCTCCCTCTGTGCCTTCCCTTGAATGCCATAACAGCTCTTGGCCCTGATTCCCTCCCTAATTTTTGGAAGCAATTGAGCCCAGCACTACCTTGTGGGTGTAAATGAAGCTGTGCCCACTCACAGTGATCCATTGACCTGGTAAGACTAAAAGTCCTTCTCCTCTCACCTTGGGAGCCGTTTATCACCAGCTGATGGACCTGTGAGTCTCCGGGCCAGGACATCTCCAAAGATGGCCCTCGTTATCTGAGGCAGGACCTCTAGAGTGAGGACCTCTTCTTGGGAGGCAGCCCAAGCCCTGCCACAGCACAGAGCACTATTGGCAGCATTTCTCTAAGTGCAGAAAACAGCTCTGAGAATAAAGAAGCTGAAGCACACTGCAGGGGTTGAGCAAATGGGCAGCTACATCCTCAGCGACCCAGTATGCAAGCACAGGAAAGGTCTTCTCCTGTCACCCCTCTCCGGCATTCACTCAGTTGGCCACCCTGTCCCTCACCATGACCATGCTCAGACCTTCAGGCTGAAAGGGGAGCTTCAAAGGAGAAAGGCTTTTCTCTGGGATGCTTAAAGGTACACCAGGAGACCAACTGGCACATAAAATTTATTATGCAGACCAGAGGAGATGAGCCCCAGCAAGAGGCAGAAGCTGCTTCAGTCACAGCCAGACCAAATATCATGGCAATTTGTTCAGTGTTTTCTGTAATTAGTATTTTCAGCAGAGGTAATGTAAAATTTTTTTTTATTCTAATGTCATTCTCTTTCCTGGCACTGCATCCTTGAGTTCTTTTAGTTACCAGATCTTGTATCTGGGCAACAGATGGTGAGGGTGGGAGGAGTAGCAAAGTGAAGGTGGGTTTGGGGCAGAACGTGCTCCAGGACACCAAGAGCTGATTCTGAAAGGGTGCAGCATCGCTTACGTGCAGTAAAGCTGTCTCAGCCTCCCAGAAATTCCAGCAGAAAGCAAAAAGTAGTCTTTCTGATAAATACTTACAAGCCAGGTTTGAGGTAGAGCAAGCCCCAGCATGGGCTAACCACAGCCTGACATCCTGCTGCCCAGCTACTCACAGTATCCCCAAAGTCATGATGACCCAGAATTACGTATTTATCTGACTAGTTTAGCACACTCCAAATGTCACCAAGACAGTTACTGGACCACTGATATGTCCCATTTGAGCAGTTTTACTCAGTTTTTCCTCAAATCCCCAATTCATTCTATGCAAAATTAGCTTCCATATGATGACTACTAATGACTATCCACAGAGAAAAGATGGCAGTTGTATGATTATTATAGTAAAATGGATAGCTTACTCATCACTCGGGTTTATTTAGGGCCAACATATTTAGTGCATGGCCCTCTAGTGGTACCTTTTGTAAATTTTACAGTCCCATGTAAAATCCATTTCATCATTTTCTTATTTTTCTAGATTTTTTCATAACACAATCTTTATAACAGAACCATCAGTAAGTTAATTTTGTCAGTGCTATTTCCTGATTTAGCTCTCAGCCATCACAGTCGGCTCTTAATTTTCCATTATACGGTGTATATGTGAAGGTGTATGTATTATGGATAAAATATAATTTATTAATTTTTCTAGCGGAGTTAGTTGTTATTTCAAAGGATTTCAAAAATCTTTTCCAGAATGATCTGTCTGAATAAGATGTCTTACAGCTAGTGAATAAACACTTAAGTTTTACCAAGTAGCTATAGTTAACTAATTCCTAAACTTACCTTTCCCAATCCTATTTGTCTTCATTTTCCAGAAAGGCAATTTTAGCCTCTTGGGAGGTGTATCTGTGCATTCAGACTTGGTGCTGAGATTTTCTTTCCTACATAGGTGTTCTTCTAGACTGTGCACATGCTCTGTGTACTTGATACCAGGTACTGGGTTTTTGTAAGCATTACAATGGGTGCCGCCCACATATTCCCTTCCAAGATTACACATGTGGAACATGGAGGTGAAACGCACATATCATTAATGCTAGAAAGTAGTTCAGATTATGGAAAAGATAGACGTCTCATTATGGATAAAGAATCAAGATGCTCCATGCCAATGAAGGTCTACCCTAGTTGGCCAAGATGGATTGTGTATTTCTCCATAGGACCAGTATGTCTCTCGCTGGGGAAGAGTACTACCCTATCATGCTGTGTAACAATAAACCACACACACTGAGACCGAAATTCATGTTTGCATGGATTCTCCTACCTTTGCCCAAGAGCAATAAGTTGACATCATCTGTATGACCTTTGTTGAAATGATGACTAAAATCTAGATCCAAAATTGCCTTGCTTGCAGTAGACCTAGCACAATAACTGAGCCTTGCTTGTCTTTATGAAGATATCCACAGATTAGAATCTCATCCAGAGATGAGACCAGTGCCCATGTAGTGACTCCTCCATGAAGCAGGTGGCAGGCCAGGGTCTCTCTTTACAACAGCACAGCCAACATTTTTCATATTGATGAATAAACAGGCCAAATTTATTAACATCTCAGTCCACAAATGCAACCACAGACTGGAGTCCAGCCTCCAGACACCTCTACCGACAGGGTATAGATGCTCCCAACCTGCTACTTTAGGATTTAAGGAGAAGAATCCATTCAAGTGGGTATTTCAGACTCAGCATGAAGTTTCATCGTCCTAACACGGACCAGTCAGTGTTGTTCCCCAAGACAGGGGCAGCTAGAATTATTTAAATCTATTTAGAGCATGTACCCAACTCTCCCGAGATATAAAATGCACCTTCTTACAGGTGAAATGTAGGAAGATATAATTAACATAAATCACCAGCAAACCTTACCCATGATTTAAAGCACAGCAAGATGTCAAACTGACCAGTTCAGCCACTGTCATTCAGTGTGGGAAGAGAGGCAGGAAGGGCTACAGCATTTTGCTGGCAGTGCCCAGAACTCTGCATCACACAAGACAAGCATGCCAAACACCACAGGTCTATCAGGAAGCTACAGCTCTGTAAGCAGGGAACAAGAGTATTTCACAACTCTACCGAAACTTCACCTCACACCACCTCCATTTATTACAGGAGCTGAAGTCACTATATGTGCCAGTTGCAGCGATTAATGTGAATCTACCAGGACCATCAGGACTGTACTGCTTTGTGAGCAATACCAACAGTAGATTCTCTGTTGCCTCCCAGAGACCAATCATCTCTCCAGCTGAAAACCTAAGCTAATTCATTGAGAAAACATAGCATCATCCTGAACCAGTCTGTCCCACTACCGATCTGTAGCATGTGACAGCCCCATTGACTCTGAAAGCTTTTCCTCGAATAAATCTGCTCTCACAACTGCAATATAAATTTGTCCTTTGCCTTTAGTGACAGGGAAAACACTCAGCAAATTTTAAACCAGTGCTAGTCATCCTAAAGGCAGCTGTGAGGAAGACAGCTTACTCTGTCCTAGTCCTAAGCCTTCCACAGGATGGGAAAGAGCATAGGGGAGAGTCAGGCACTATTACTAGTAGAAAGCAAGAACAGAAAGGACTTCACAGACAGCACTTTCCCTCTGAAAGGCTCAGGCAGCCTTTCCTTGCTTGTTAGATGTTGCCAAAATCAAGAGTGCAAAATACACCACGGCAATGGCCCTAGTTTCTATGGGAAATGCGGGACATGGATGCCGACAACAACATCCATTCAAAAGTCCAACACCATGCAAGTCTAACTGCAAAGAATTAAAAGGAAGCAGCTTGGCTCATGGCAGCAGAGGTGTCTGTAGAATTTGGACACGTGTTTTGCTGTAGCTTAAGGCACAGTGTTATAAGGAGAGATTCACAGGCAGTACGACCAACTTGCACTGAAGATCCGTAATGGCAGCACCTCATATTTAACCAAGTAAAGCTTTCCACCAATTCTGAAATGTTTTGGTATCAAAGAGATATTGCACCATCATTTCAGTCTTTCACATTTCATTTATGACAGCACCTGAAATGGGATGTTAAGCGCAGAAACCGTGCTACTTCATAAATATGCCTACCCTAAAGCCTGCTTTGTGACAGCTTCTAAACCACTAGATCTTAGTACAAGCTGTAACCCCATGGCAGAAGTGGCATGTTTGGCTAGCAATAGCACAAGCAAATGTGCCTTCCATGGATGTCTGGTCCATACCAGGATGGCCATCTGGAGCCGCTGACCACATGGGGCCACCTGAAGCAGCAGGAGCACCTTCCTGCTGGCCCCAAGAAGTAGTTACCACAGGCTTGGTAGCAGCTTCAGCAGCAGTGACGTATCTACTGGTAACTGGGCCAGATAACCTTCTTCTAAGGTCATAAATGTGGGACATCCAGAACAAAGAACCTTCAAGGTCTGGCTACACTAAAGGCAGATTCTCAAGATCCTCCTGAGCAAACATTGAAAATTAATAAAATTGAAAATTTCAGAAAGAAGAGCAGATTAGTCAAATGATTACATCAGCATTTTAGAGCCCCCCCCCTGTGAATTTCCATTGGGAAATACCTTAATACCATAATCCAGACACTTGATGTAACACAGCAAAAAAATGAAAGCCACCAAGTCACCTGCTGCAATATATATTTTAATTCAAAGTGAATCTCGACAGTAATACACCATAAATTCTTATTTTGACACTCACCAAAATAGTCACCTGGAAAACCCGCTTTTTGTGACAAAGTACAGAAGGCTTGGTCACATTTAAATCACTGAGAACTAGAAAGAAATACTATCGCAAACTGTAAGAGACATTACATCCATAAAAAATTTTCCCAGTCCTCATTGTAATATTGCACAGTGCAATTGCTACATGGCGAACTAGTGTAGCATAGAAACCCAAAGCAAAAAAAAAGAAAAAACAAACAAAAAAAAAGCCACAAGTCTACAAATTGTTAAACAGTAACAGTTCAAACTCATTAATCAAGTCTCTATCACTGGGTATTTCTAGAACAAGTCTTCCTACAGCTTGCAGTGTGATTTAACTTTTACTTAACACAAACCAAGTTAATTAGCAATAAAACCCGAAAATTTAAAAATTAAAACCAAAAAAGTTAATACAGTAGCATATTTGACCAATAAAACACCCTGAAGTTAAAAACCGAACACAAGAAATTAATATAAAATCTTGCAAATCAAAGTAATATGCAGATATGCAATTCCATAGTCATGCAGTGTTTTATTTAAAAAAGGCATTAAAACAGTAATGTATATAAATGTTTCTCAGAGGATGATTCTTTTCCACAGAAAAGGCCTTTGCCCTAAAAGCTTTTTTTTTCTGTAGATGGGCCCCGGACACTTGCAGTGACAAGAGTCTGCTCTCTCTGAGTGTATCGCAGGATGGGGGAGAAGTCACCCCGTATATTGAATTTTAGCCGGGGCCGGATCCCAAATATTTCGTTCTTTGAAATGCAGGTATTTCTAGAATTACAACACATAGGAAGAGCAGCAGATCTAATTTGGGGTGCATTTACAGCAACTTTTTCCTGCATACGATGGGATACCGTTGTGATATACAGATAATTGTCTCAATTAAAACCTTAAAACCTTAAGCAGAGTAAAAAGAAAGTACAGCAAATACATTAGACCAATGAAAATCCCCATGGCCCCAGGAAAAAAATAAAATAAAATAAAAAGCAGTTGGTTTTTCTTTTCTTTTGTTATCACCATACAAAATTCATTTACTTCATTTGCATTGGTGATTCTTGGTGTGTCCATTGCCTGCAATGGAGTAAGCACCAAAAAAAGGTCGCTTCTCAACACAAGGGAGTGAACAGAAAACTATCTGCTGGACCATACAGCACAAGTTTGAAGTGGTGAGGTGGATATCCAATTTGAGCATTTTCTTGACTCCCTATATTTAGGCTTTATAGATGTGTTGATAAGATTTCAAATTTATCAGGATACTCTTAGTTTCTAATGCATACTTTATATACACACACTTGTACAAAATGCATAGAGTCGATTACTAAAAACACTGAACCTTTTGGGAAAAGTTAGGTTTCTTAATTTTCAGTGTGATTAAAAATGTACTGCTGGTATTTTTATTATTTTTTTTATGATCTAATACTGTTGTATTTTAGTTATTACTTAAAAAATAAACCAATTGTAGGCACATTTATTACATTCAGACATTCATTAAATAAAACACTGCTTGTGATAGTGGAGTAAAGAAAATTACCAGTTATTAGCTTATTGACAGAGTTAAACTCAAATGCTTTGCACTCTTATTCCAGTCAACATTGCAAGGATTGTATTCCAGATTTTGTTTTAAAAAAAAGTTAAGTCAAGCCTGCAAGATGCAGCTTCTTAAGTGTCTACACAATGCCAATATGAAAACATAAAAAAAAATTTAAATTACATCAATACATCCACTTATATGCAGTGATGAGCTCAAAGTTAATGGAGATAAAATACTGATGCAAATAACACACCCCAAAAAAAACATATGCAATCATCTTCCATCATTTACAGTATAGTAGTTACGACACTTCAAACATGAAAACAAAATAAAATTAGAAAAAGAAAAAACCAAACCCAAAACCTGGCCTCTATTTTCATATAATTAGACTTGTACAGAAATTAGAAGGCTAAGAAAGAACTAGTTAATCACCTAATTTCACAGCTATCTGAAGTGGCAATCATTATATAGCAGCTTATCTATGATACATTCAAGATAAATGATACAATTTATTACTTGCCCATAAGCTAAAACACAGCCTCAGCTTAATACCTTCCGTAAATCCCATCTCTACACTACAGTATACTTGAGGTCTATGAAAAAGTAGCTACCTTTTATAGGAAATGGATGATTAAGTCTTTGGTGCTGCGAAAGCAACTTCATTTGAACGAAACAAGAAACGAGAAAGACACACTTCCTAAGGAAAAAAAAAATAAAATAAAATAAAATGCAAAAAGCATGTAGTTTACGTCCCTGACGGAATGTATTAAATAAGCAAACACCCGCAACAGGCTAAAACAAATACTATCATGTAAAAAGACTAAAATCTCTCCCATGCATAAATGAAAGATTGCACACAAAGAACTCACATCTTTTCAAGCTTCAATAGTAAATATCCTGCTACTAGTTATTAAATACTGCATGGTTTGCTCAAGCTAAGATGAAACCACATCATGGATCGATGAGCACTTGGCTTTTCCTTTCATTAGCTAGTCAGTCATGCCTACCGCACCTCTAAACATTTTATTATATCCAATTAGACAAACACTTTTAAAATAAACTACTTAGGTTGTATTGCAGTTCCATTTACCAGTATGAAATACCGTGCTGTGTGTCACTACTCAATAGCTACTGATTCAACTCTTCTTAAGCACTACTAAAGTCTTGTCTTGAAGCTAGATCATTCTGGGGGAAAAAAGACAGCAAAATTCAGCTACAGCAAAACACGCTGCCTTCTTGATAAGGAAAACACACCCATTACTAAAATCATACCACACAAAACCCAAAATGAGCATTACGCTATCAAAAAATCAGCAGATCTGAATTTTTAAGTGCTGCAGTCCTCAACATTTATATATAAGTAATAACATTAACAACCTCAAATATTTAAGGCACTATGTGTGGGAACAGTTTACAATGCAGCTGAGATTATTAGGACAACAACATTTAAGAGCAATGTTTAGGCTTCTTTTTGATTTTGCCCATGCAAAAGACACATGCAATGTGAAGAACAACAGCTCAACTTTTAGATAAGTGACTCAACATTTAAACACCAAGATACGCAATACAAACAATTTACTTCTACACTGTACTGCTGACATATGTGCATCTGTTGCTCTAGTTCTGTACACTGAATGGCTTCCCAAATGTAGACGTGTCTTGCACTAGTTAGAAGGCAATTTTATAAAAAATAGCAGGAGCAAAACCAGATTTCTGCTCCTGTAAGTCACCTGTCTAAAGTTACTATATAAGAAGTTACATGACCAAAGACAAGTTATACCAAATGTGCAAAACACATTAAAAGTGAGTTTTTTTTAAAGCTCAGAGTTGTTTAAATTGCACCCAAGTCTACATGAATCAAAAAAATAGTTTTCCTGTTGTGCCATGGCTAACATTTAATAAATACCATGTTTCTTCTTAAATCAAACTTCTGTATCATTGAGCTTCCTCAATATACCGTGTTTGAGTTCTCACATAAACGGATACTGGCTGAGTTTTGTTGGACTCAATGGAAATCCTGTGTAAGCAGGTGATGCTGCAATGTACGAATGCGGTGGGAAAATTGGTTTGTATTGAGTCTGATGAATGGTTGGGGAAGGCAGGAGACGGGGATTTATGCCAACGGGAACTTGGTGTACTATACCACTGGGATGAGACAGATTGTAGGCTGGATGTTGTAACAAGGGTCTTGAGGTACACGGCGAGGCAAGGAGGTGGGCGACAGGGGCAGCAGTACTAAGGGGTGCCGATGATGGGTAGGGGAGAATAGCAGGCTGTCCTCCAAGGTGGGTGCTTCCAGAGAGATGCGCGTGCACAGTAGTGTGATTTGGACTTCCTTGTGGAAGGGAGAAAGCGTGACCGGCAATGCTGGCTGGGATGTAAGCCTGCTGCCTCCGATGAGCGTAGTTTCCGTTCCATTCCTGCGGCCCAGATCCAAAGTGCTGAACCTGTCCACACACAGAAATGGACAGGTTTTAATATTTCCAAGCATAAAGAGACTTTGAAAAATGGAATAATGCACTAAAACTTAGTCAACTTAAAATCAAGAGTAATTAATATAGAGACAGAAATAATTAAATGCTTAACAAAATAAAGAATTAGCTATTTAGATAATAGCACAGACAGGAAATCTGACAATAAGAGATGGTAAACAGAACACAAGTTATTTTAATGCTCTTGCAAATAATAATAAAAAAAAAAGATAAAATGCCATGCTGGGCTGTTTTAACAGAAATACCATGTATCACATGAGCAAGGTGCTTATTCCACTCTACTCAGCACTGGCTTGGCATCAATTGGAAGTGCTGCATTCAGTTTGGGCACCATAATGAGGCACAAAGAGGACAAATAGGAGAGAAATTTTAGAGGAGAGCAGAAAAAATAATAAACGGATTGAAAATATCTGAGACAACTAGGCAAACAGAAGTCTAGGGCTATGATCACAGGAAGATGTGGCAATCATTAACAGTTACAAAGAGAAAGACTAAAAATCAATTACTGCCATTACATGATGCAGACTTCAAACTACATAGGGCATCTACCAAAGAAGGAAGGATTAGCATAAATTTTTGTAATGAAAATAACGCTCTACACTTTCTGCCAAGAGGCTGAGGAGCTGCAGTCATTTAAAAGATTTAAAATTAATACTATGCTGATCATATTAAGGTTTGCTTACAACTAATTAAGCCAATCCTTCTGCCTAATCATGCAGCAGGGAAGATTGTGTCACCCACCCAAATGTTTCTTTCAATCTGAACTATTCAAGTCATTATTGGTAAATCCTCTTATCTACACAGAGCATGCTTGCATTTAGTATTTAACTTACAATTTAAGATTCACAGCTACTCTGCAAGACTTAGACAAACAGGTACTGCCCTTATATTAAATGTACCTCCAGATATCTAAGCGAAAGCTCAGTGCAGCTATAGCTCAATATTAATTAACTACAAAGAGTCTTAAACTTGATGTTACGTGTTAACTTCAGTTCTCAGCCACAGCAGATGCATTTTCTATGTTGTTAGGTAACAATAAAAGTAGCTTTTAGATTAAATTTGGGTATCTTCCAATATTGGATTGAATGACAATCAACCTCTTCTCCCTCCCAGCTCCACTACCTGGCGGCAAAGGCTGGATTTGATAAGCTCCCTCTCCTCTCTGGATACTCCAACTACAAACACTTTCATGCATACTACTAATACAAGACTGAACTATAGCCACAGTTTGTAACTGTGCACTTTGAGAATTTTAGCATTTGGATGTAGGGGAAAAAAAACCCTAAGATATTTTTCATTTTGCCTTGTACTTTGATTTTGTGTGGGTATTGATAATTTTCCCAGCGTGGCTTTTCTATCATTTTTAAAAATAAAGTCAGCTGCTTTAAGAAAATGACCAAAAAATGAAAGATACTTATGACTTGCCCAGTAAGTTGAAATCCATTTTTCAAGATTTGAACACTTCTGTAACCAAGCTGTTGAAAACCTGTAGTTGCCATTGACAGCAATTGAAATTGTGAGCATTCAGCATGTTTGGAACCTCAAGACAGAAAGAACACTTCTTAGATGTAAGTACACATACCTGACTGAAGTTTTTATGTTGCTGATGGAATGCTGATGCCAGTTTTTGCTGACGGTTTCCCACAACAGAAGACTGGTTTATTCTTCCCAGGACAGACCGACCCTTTTTCAGTGGCTGGCACGAAGCATCTTCCAAAGAAAAAAAAAGTGATGTTATGTTTTGTTATGTTTTTGTTGGTACTATTCTCTTCTAACGAGAGTTAAACAAAGTTTCATTTGCTTCAGCATACAGGGATAATACACTGATTAAAGTCAAAATCAAAACCCAACACAAATTAGAAGTGTTTATTACAGACTAGCAGATATACGAGTAAGTCAAGATCTTCATATTTATGGTTATTGAACAAATATTCAATTTTCTAGAGCAGAATTTCTAGGTATAGAAAGAAAAAAACCCAAAAAACCGAACTAACTTACCTGTATTCACCACCTGTTCATCAAGATGTAACCTGTTTTCAAGTCTCATTGGTGGTACTACTACCGTGCAAAGAGCTGATTTGGTTTCAGGATTAACCGATGCTCTTGCTTCCTTATTTTTATTGGTATTCGCTACAAAGCCATTTTCCACAAATGGGCTGTCGTGCCCTGAAGAGTCTGAAGTTGGGGAACCATCCACTGTATCACATCCACTTTCCTGTTCGTCATCTGACATACTATCAAAAATAAAAGTATTGCACTGAAACAAGTACATTTTCATAATATATATGCAATTTATTAAATTACCACATAGAATTTATGAAAGTGAAACTACTCAAAGTTGGATAAAAATGTTAGATTTTAATTATATGAGTAGATATTCAGATGGCAGTTCAGTACTCAAACTCACTCTACCTATAAATGATCTCTATCAGAGAGATCATTTCTACATAGACTTAGATGTTTAATTCAACTTGCATCCACTTTGCAATTTATTTTTAAAATAATTTTGCACTTGTAAACCACCCAAAACTTAGATTTTCAGCTCAAATAAAAGGTTGAAGAAGATTATTTCTATTCTTCCTGAATCAAAACATAAAGTTCTCCGGATGGTTATTACACTAGCAAATGAGAATATACTGATCTAATTTCCTCCTAGAAATCAGTCACATCCCGGAGTCTGTGAAAAGCTGTCCCTGGGGCCCACCAGAGTCCGGATGGGAGAAGAGCGCTGAGGAAGCAATCTGCACAGCAGCAGGCAGCTCACTCTCATCTGCATATCAACCACCAGCATCCACACTAGACCTTATCTACCGAAAAATTAGGTCTCTCCAAAGCTCTTCCAGACAGCACTGACT
Source organism: Nycticryphes semicollaris (assembly GCA_013400055.1). Taxonomy (NCBI): domain Eukaryota; kingdom Metazoa; phylum Chordata; class Aves; order Charadriiformes; family Rostratulidae; genus Nycticryphes; species Nycticryphes semicollaris. The sequence goes on from VXBJ01000267.1 coordinate 247,523, forward strand.
GTGTGCGACTGTTAGAGTCTTTTTCACACATTTAGTTTAAGGAGACAAATGCAATCCTCTATGTACACAGTGGCTATTTTAGCATTTGTGACCACCATGGATTTCACAGATCAAGTGGTGCAAACTCATTTATTCAGCGACTGTTTTTACCAAAGCAGCTGGAAGGGGGAAGAGGTGGAGAAACCACTCATAATAACAGCCTTTGCTAACATTTACGGAAGCTCCATGCTTGTATCAGAAGAAGAAAGGGCTGAGAAGATGGTAAATGCTAGCTGCCAGAAGCAAGACCACAGTTCCACCAGTGGAACCAGAACCAAGTACCTTTTAGTCAGCAAGTAGTAAACAACCTGGGAAAGGAAACTAATTTATAATGAGGTATATATTGCCAGAAAAGATATTAATCTCATTTATGTATTATTTATTATACAAGCAAAAGATACATCACAGATGCATCATTAACAAAAACAAAAAAGAATTCTGACTAGTCCTCAAGTGGGACTGTGCCAGGTACGGATTATGTAGGTAGCAAGAGACATCATTCACTCACTGGAGGTAAAAAGAACGGTGTGGGGTGATGAAAAAGTAAGTGTAGATGCAAACAAAGCTCCTGGTTAGACAGGATAGGCCCGAGAATTAAGAATGTATATAAACTAGAAAATCTCCAGTTTAAATTACAAATTGGTGGAATATGTACTTAACTTAAAACAAGCAAGCAACAGCAGTGAATTCACTAACAACCATAATGTCAAGTCCTTTGTTGATTTTATAGCTAATGCAAACAGGTCCTTATAGCACGGTGATTAAATTAAGACAATATAAATAAAACCATTTAATTTTTTGTGAGAAGTACTTTGACACTATGAGGGTCAGCACAAAAATCTGAAGTCTTAGTCAATGGAGCTAGGTAATTCTACATAGCTTTTTAAGTAACAAATAGTGATACTTTGACAAATACTGAGCAATAGCTATATTTTCATATTTTTAAATTTTTATTCCAGTTACTAATTATATGACTTACTAGAAGTCAAATACTAACAAAACCAGAATCTGACACATTCCTCTGCTATTGACAAAGTTGAATTACAGAGGGCAATTGAATTACGGGTCAGTTCCTTGCAATCCAAAGAAAACACCATAAAATCAAGCGGGTCTTTATAAAAACTTGCCTGAAGTTTTCAATGTTGTGATAATAAAGAATATTATAAGCAAGCCTGGTTATTTTAACTATCAACCAGTAAGAATACCTGACGCACCCCAGAAGATGACACAGCTTGTTACCTAAATCTTTACTAAAATTTAGCCATTTGAATGGAAATTCCTCAAATATTTCTAGTTATTCTCTTATTTTATTATAGTCAGAAATGACAAATGCTTGAAAGTAGGACCAGGGAAATATACCTGGTTTATTCCATCTATATAACACTAGCATGACACTAACGTATCAGTATCTCCCATGTCCCAGAAATGGCAGAAATTTGTCTGCAATTATCTTCTACATCAAGTCACTCTTAAAAAAAAAAATAAAATCTATCCATGTGCTCTATTACTATCCTGTTGCTGTTGGATCTAGCAATTGTGTCTGAAGAATGAGCTGGCTCAGTTTAGTAGCCTAACAGGAAACTAATCCACCCAAAAACCCATGTGACCAGATTAAGCGTAACACAAAGCTGCATCATGAGTAAACAAAACCTTTCCCGAGTCCTGGTGCTCACCAGATGACACACGTTGCCCCTTAGAACATGCCTTCCCAGCCCCGGACAGTCCAGACAGTAACAACTCACTACACCTCCCAGTGTACCCAGTACTGCAGAGATTTGCTCAGCAAAGACTTCAGGCCTTACAGAATACTAAATGGATGTCAAAGCTGTTCCTGCAAAAGTCTTGCACAAACACCAGTTGGTTTGGTTTTTTTTAGGGGAGAAGGTTGTGATTACGTAAGCAGAATCATTTATGTATAAAAAAATTAACCATTTGAAGTATCATTAAGTCAGGTTGTCCAAAATTTAAAACAAATTGGACTGCCTGTACAGACTAGCAGTTCCATTTCTTTGTCAATACATGCTGTGATAAAATATTTAATTACTTTCAAACCCGCCTTTTTTTTTCCATTAAGACTTCAATCTTATTCATTTTGCACAATGAAAATGCTCCCAATTTGAATCAGTCTTTTCTACACACCAAGCTATTCTACAGAAAACAGGAAGTGATTTGTAGAATAAAATAAAAAGAAATGGTCACGCTTACAGCAGCCAGTTTGCTTGAAAAAAAAAAATAATTGTATCCCTAGATGACAGAATTACTACGAGATATTGCGCATCCTCTAGAAGTTAAATCAAACTCCCATAAAAGTTAAACTTTTCACTAATCCCAGCAACTACACATCCCAAACATTTCTTGGGCCTCAAGCTCATATCTATCTCCTGATTTGTAGAAGTGCCAAGTACTCGCAGCCACAACTATAGTTTCAATATATTCACACCTGAAGGCCATGGACAGAAATAAGAGGAAAAGCCCCAACCAGAATATCTCAAGTCAGTGGGAACTTCTGACTGTGTCACAGGCCCACGAGTATCACACAGACAGATGCTTTAATGTTATGCTCTCAGGTACTACAGCAAAAATGACATTCATTTTCAGAGTTGCATTGAACATATTTCTAAGAGTGAATTTTGAATAATGTACAAAAATAAAGGCTGAAGCACACATTAGTCAGTGAAGGTAAAAATATTTAAAAGCTGATCATGAGCAGTGTGGTAAGTAGGACTTGACAGGTGATCGTCCCCCTCTATTCAGCACTGGTGAGGCCCCGTCTCGAGTACTGCATCCAGTTTTGGGCTCCTTACCACAAAAAAGGCATTGAGGTGCTGGAGCAGGTCCAGAGAAGGGCAACAAAGCTGGTGACAGGTCTGGAGAATAAGCCTTATGAAGAGAGGCTCAGAGAGATGGGGTTGTTCAGCCCAGAGAAAAGGAGGCTGAGAGGAGACCTTATTGCTCTCTACAACTACCTGAAAGGAGGTTGTAGAGAGGTCGGGGGTCAGTCTCTTCTCCCAAGTCACAGACGATAGGACAAGAGGAAATGACCTCAAGTTGCACCAGGAGAGGTTCAGATTGGGTATCAGGAAAAATTTTTACACAGAAAGCGTTACTAAGCATTGGAATGGGCTGCCCAGGGAAGTGGTTGAGGCACCATCCCTGGAGGTATTTAAAAGATGGGTTGACATAGTGCTTAGTGACAACCATTTTTTATCAGTTAGGTTGATGGTTGGACTAAATGATCTCAAAGGTCCCTTCCAACTTAGACAATTCTATGACTCTCTGATTCTATACCAGATACACAATGGGAGGACAAGAGTGTGCAAAAGTTAAAGATGTTCTGGTAAATTCAAATCTGTTACATCCTACTTTGGCTTAATTAATTATGCTACCTCAGAAGATTTTTGTTCTAAAGGAAGTTGCATGTGACATGTTTATATTTTCTGTATAAACCCTATTCATTCAGTATTCTGAAAACTTCCAGCAGAGCAAGACAGATCTGTCAGGAGCAATAAAAGAACAGTCTCTGCTGTGCAACTGTAGGCCAATAAATTAATTTTTAAACATATCACTTAGCCGCACCAGATGGTGAGGCTAACTTTACTTTAGCATTTGCTAACAAAACTTTAGCATTTTTTATTACAAACTGAGCCTGCTGTATACTGCGATCTTTCTTTTTATGGAAAGGAGCACAGCTTTTTACCTGTTGGATCTCTTGCAAGGAGATGGACTGGACTGTCCTGAGGAGCTAGTGCTCAGAGTGCTATCAGGACTGCTGAGAGAACACACGCGGTCAATGTTCAGGGTGTTCTGGCAGGCTTCGCAGTCAAGGCTACCTTTACACCTACCACACAAAAAGAAAGTGAGCAAACACACCATCTCTTCCTCATTCTTTCCCTACACCACTGACTTAGATGTAAGTATTATAGAAACAAACACGGATTCTTACTCTCTCAGTGAATGTGTTTGTCCTATGTCATCTTCATCCGTGTCACTGCTGATGGTGATGACGCTGACCGCTGGGCTGGGGGAGCCAGCAATGAAGATAGCCTGACGCTGTTTGCTTGAAAGAGATGAATCAGGGTCCAGCCTGACCGATGCTTCACAGCAGTTACTTTCCTGTCTTTCTGAGTTATGATTGTCCTGTGCTTCTATACAACTTATTCTCTTTACAGCCTTCAGGTTAAGTATCTTTGGAGACAGAAAGGCTGAATTTTGGATATTGGTATTTTGTAACACATTGCTCCTGTGAAGAAAACATTGTTTGACACTTAGTGAACCTCTACCAACAGACCAGAAAACTGTACTATATTCAACAAAACCAAAGAAAGCAATGTAGCTTAAAACACCAATTTCCTAAACAAATACACAGAAAAACATAAAATGGGAAAAGCAGTCATAATACTTGGCATATATGATATCATACGTGAATAATAAATAAAAAATATCCAGAAGCTACATCACCGCATCCAAACTAAGTAACATCTAAGGCAGAAATTTGCAACAACATTGAATACAGTACATTAAAAATCCCATTTTCTTTTAAACAACTTTTTCTTTTTAGAAAGTAAAATCCCATTTGAGTGAAAAACAAGCAAATGAAACCTGGCCAGATTTCCTGCAAAGATTCTTCCTGAAAACAGAAGCTGGTAGTCTCTGGATGAAACCCTTGCTTAAAACAAGACTGCAGAAATTTCCCTCTGTAACCCACATTTTCCCCTTTATTGAGCATCCCACACCTTTGCGGATAGCTTTGTATGGCAGTGGGGCACATTTTCTTCAGAGGAGCAGCTAGAGTACTCTTGACAACCAGTGAAAGACAGACTGTTCTTAAGATGATTATAAGGCATTTTGCAACACTGTTATATAGTATCTCTTTATTTTTAGTTGTCTAAAGCTGGTATGTCCTCATGCACATAAGCTCAGGAATATCTCATTAGAGCTACCTCAATATATTTTTGTACCTTCCCAAAAGCTTATAGCTTTTGTCCCAAAAGACAACTTTACTATCATGCCAGGCACATACTAATCAACAGGAACTAAAATCTCATACTATTTCAAGTATTTTTCCACCTCGTCCATATTACCAAAATAACACTGAAAACTTACGGCAGAAAGAAGAAATTTTCCCAAAAGACAACGTTTAAGTACAATTGTGACTAATAAACATGCTACATTTACAGGCTATTCCCTTGCCCACCAAGCAGCAGCTACAGATACACTATCTCCGAATGTTAGAAATATTCTACCAACCTGTTATGACACAGTTTGTTCCTCTTGGCAGCTGCAGGCTGAGGCCAGACAACATGTGCAATGCCCACACTAATTGGCTGAGGGGCAGACAAGGTTATCTGATGTGTTAAAAGAGGCTGCAGTATCATTGAATTGTAATGGGTGCCCTGGGTAATCATCTTCCTGAGGAAAAATAAAGGCAGTTTTAAATGGCAAGTCATTTGCATCGCATCCGTAGATTTTGCTAAATCAAAGCCATTAAGGTATTGCACAAAAATACATGGACTTACCCCCAGTCTCCAAGCCTCTGTGGGCCAGCCACAGGATCAGAGGTGAGAGATGTAGCAGGAGCTGCCACCGGCGCTACTTGCTGCCACGCAGGAACCAGTATTTGCTGGGTCTGATTCGACCACGTCTGTTGTGAAAGCACAGATTTCACAATGCAAAGAATGACTGAATTTACGCTAGCTGCTTGTAGTTCAGCACAAGACAGAAGAAGGACTGCTACTGAACTCTACAGGGCAAAAAATATTTACCAACTAATAATAAAACAAGTAAGATTTTTACTTCAAAGTAAGCCAACCTGAGAAAGGATTCCTGCTCGAATCTGTAGTGGCTGAATTGCGTGGGCTTGGGTCACCAACGGAACTGCATTATCCACCCTTAGGGAGAAGCTGGTGGGTTTACTATGGTTTGTAGGAATTCCTATCAGGGAGAAAAACACACACCCCAGCTTTAAACAAAAAAGAGGCCTGCATATATTTATATTTTCTGAGCAGAATGCAAACATAAAGGCTAATTTTACAACGTTTTACTATTTTTTTCTTGTGTGTTTATGATCTAATTCCATAACTTAGACTTTCAAAACAACTAAGAGAACAACTACAAGATTTTTGTGCCATTACATATCTGCACAAATATTTGATGCTGTCATTTCCAGAAAGCACTGCCAATAGCTACTATTTGAAAAGAGACTACTAGAAAGCAGAACAACTTTGGCAGAAAGTTCTGCAAAGCTAAGCATTTTACTCTTTATCACAAATTGCATTAAAAGAATTTGAATGGAAACAGACAAAAGTAAGCAGGAACTGAATTTCAAAGCTTCTCATAGCTGACTCCCGCACATCTCATGCTCTGTATTTCCAGATAACTGAAACCCATCCCTCTTAGCTCTTATAGCTGGCAACGCCACATCTATAATGCCACTATTTGTTACCAATGCTTTTACGGGAAGCAATGTAAAATCTTCTGTGTATGCCACCAAATTGCAGTAGAATCCATAATCTTAATTCTCCTTTCACCAAAATAACGCAAACCGTAGCACTGTTGGCATATTAGCACAAAAGCGTAACAGGAAAAGGATGCATCTCGTGCTCTCTACAGATCGTCACCGAAAAATAACAGGTGAAATGTTTACTAATAAAAATAATTTTTAAGATAAAAACATTAAACTAAAATGAAAGAGGTTTCTTTTTCATCTGATACTGCAACAGAACAGCTATGCTAGAAGAAAGTACTGGCTAGGCAAATATACTGATTTCATATTCTAACTGCACTTTGCATCTTGTGCTTTAGTCAAATACTAAGCAATGGGCATTTGGTGGTAACTGCTAAAGAACAACTAAAGATTAAAAGTGGGGCTTTTAAAAAAAACCTTTGTAATGAAGGATGAAAGAAAATCTTCATTGATGTATTTCTCTCATGTCTTAACACAATACTAAGTTATAACCGTGCACTCCAAGGTTTTAATTTTTAAATACTGTTGACTAATTTTTCCATACAGCCATTTAGAACACCAACATCTTAACTCTGCCAGAAGTAGCTAGCTTCAGCACTTCAGATATTCGACAGAGCAGCTGAGGAGGAAAACCTTGAAGCAGTGCCAGATACCATTAATATCGCTTTCCCTCCGTGCCAGCAACTCAACTTGTCACCTCTGTGATGAAAACAATATATAGCCTTCATTCAAGCTGTAGCAGAACTAAATTGGGAAATTTATCATCATAGGAAGAATACAGTACACAGATCACAGATAAAGTATTTGCCTGTATTGTTTCCGTTTCTATGATTGCTTTATTCATCTGGGTATAATCAAAACAGTAAGGTTTTTACAATATAGAGTATCACATTGTGTAAAGCACGTATACAATTAAATAGGAAATCACTTAGCAATACTAAGTGCTCAGAAGGAAATTTGTATGAAGCTATGCATTTAGCTCATACAGCCTCTGACAATGCACAGTTGGAGTACTCAGAGCTTTCATGAGTTTCTGGAACCCAAGATAGATGCAGCAACCACAAATAACATTACCGATAAAGTCTGCTGTATCAGTCTTTATCTAAATTGATAAAGACTTCCTGGCCTTAGCTTAAAAGTGGTTTGTGTTTTGTTTGGTTTGTTGGTTGTTTTGGTTTTTCTTTCCCCCAGAGTGAATCTAGTGTCATTTCTATAACTTCTAATTGTGGAGGGAGATCTAAGGAAGAATGTGAAAGTCGTTTTTAAAAAAAAAACAAACCTACTTCCCATAAACTCCATCATTTCAAGATCTGATCTCAACATAAAGCTGAATATCACCAAGATAGATAAAGTGCATCTTTAGACATGAAGACTAAAATCAAGCTAACTTAATAAGCAAACAATATAAACTACTTTTCTCTCTCCATAAATGACTATTGCTAGGATAAGAAAGGCTGGTTTTCATCAGCTTATCTCTGGTCAGCCAATTATAAAGAGAAAAAACAAGTTTTGCTTGATATGTCCTGAGATCTAACTGAAGTTTTAAAGACTCCTCTAAAACACAGGACCTATATTTGCATGATGCAAATGCACTTGTTTAGGGAAACGGAGATCAGCTGCAATTACCATGCGTCCTTTTAGAGATGCATATCCTTATTCGGTTGTTTTCTACACTACGGAAATACTTCTGTGCTAGCATTTTCACCTTGCACTTTTCCAGATGTTTCTGATAATTGAACCGTCAGCCAATTATTTTTTTCCATAAATACAAAATTGAATGCTAAAAACAGTCTTATACTTTGTTATACAGGAGACTTCAGCCAAGCTGTCCTTTTGTCCTCACAGCATGATGCAATCAACTTTCTCAAAGATTTGGTTATGTGTTTTTCAGCCATCAGAAAGTTGCTACAGTTCTATTTAGCATAGAACAGGACAGTAAATGTGACACTGTTTACATAAGGCAGCTACATCCTTAAATGAAGCCCCAAGTTTCCAGATATTTTCTTAAACATTCACTTGGAAGTCCAATAAAAACCCCCAACTTTATTATCCAGTTAGATTTATCACAACAATTTTTGTATTTTCTTATCCCTAGGATACCTTAGGAAGGGAGTTTGGGGAAAAAAAACAACCCAAACACAACAAACAAAACAAAACAAAAGAAAGCCAAACAAACCAAAAGTCCCAAGCAAACCACCACAACCAAACCAACAACTAAAAAAATCTTTCACTTGGAAGTCCAATAAAAAAAAAAAAAATATTATACAGACAGATTTATTACAAGAACTGTTATATTTTCTTATTCCCAGGATACCCTAGGGATATAGTTGAGGGGTGGGGGTGGTGCAGAGGCACAACAAAACAAAAGAAACCCAAAGAAATCACCACAACCAAACCAACAAACAAAACTCTGATACACACAACCACCAAAAGAGAAACGAGAAACCACACCACCAAAAAACTAAGCACAACACTTATATTCCCTTCAACTTTGTTAAATGTTCTCCAATTTTATTTCAGAATACCCTCCCTTCTTGCTTCAGCTTCCACATTGTGTCCCTTCATTTTATCCAAGATATACATATAGATACATGTGGTGGGGGAGCAAAATATGAAGATGGCTCAGGATTTTCTACAGATGTCGATTTGTTTTTTCTCTCAGAAAAGTGCCATCTGACTGGCATGCTAATTTTTTCCTGACATAATTAAGTTCTATAAATATATAGCTTAAATGGATATAATGGAAAACTCAAATACTGGTAATAGACATAGTACAGACTCATACAAAACTGTAAAATTACACATACCTTGAAGAGTTGGAGGACATATAATCAACGCCTGATGGAAAACATCACTGCAACCAAACTGAGCAGTTCCTGCCTGCAGTGGTATCCCTTGGTGCAAAACTGAATGGGCTGATGCAGTCAATGCCTATGGGAACAGATTCAATGCAGGAAACATTATAACTGTGAATCTAAATCTCCCACATGCTTGTCCCAACAGCTTACATGATAAACAACTAAAACAACTTATAAAAATTTACTTTTCAAATACATTTCACAGGAAGTAATCCCATTTGACCACCGGAGGGCACTAGAAGACAGCACTATTTTGCTATTGCTTTGCCAGTTTGTAACTTAATTTTGAAACACTGAATTCTAAATGGCTGGTTGGTTTGTTTAAAAAAACATTAGGGAAAAGCGAGAGTAAAAGAAAGAAGATTTTTTTCACTTAGCAGATGCACTTTTTCAATTATTAAACTAATTAGAGAAACTGCATTAATGGCATTTATAATTTAAAAAAAAACACATGGTTTTACCTGACTTCTTACTGGACCGATTTTGGTAAAGCTTGCAGTCAGATTAGCTGCACCGCCTGAGGCAACTGGTCTCATAAGTGATGTTTTATTGCGATTACTTGAGTCATACAAATTTGATCTGCATTTGCAGACATCCATGATATGAAAACAGGACTTCACTCTATTGAAACAGGAAAATTAGTTGCTTTACTTAGAATTTCATGTTGTTAAAAATTTATAAAACAATTCCCCAGAACAAGAAAAAAAAAAGTTCAAAGCCCACAGTTCCGTTTCACAGAATGGCATCATACACAAACGTAGAAAAAAGAAATACTGCTATTACTATGTTCACGTCAAGCCTTTGTAATGCATATTTTAAAATCAAGAAAAATACCACTATTTCCTGCTCCTTGTATCTAACACCATTTTCCATTGCGTACAAGCAGAAAGGTCAGTTAACTAAACAGATGGAAAGCTCTTTCTTTCAGTGAAATGCTTGCCCTTTAGGTAATGCACAGTGAAATACACAATTCCAGAACTGCAAGAAAACATTCAATATATTCCATATTAACCCATTCATAAAAGAAGTTATCTGAGACTTTCATCTCATCCATCCTAGCTTTCAATGATTGACAGGAACTAAGGCTCTTCATACTTCCAGAAATCAAGCCCAAGGTTCTGCAGTACTGTAATTTTATCAACTAAGCAAATGATAACTTGACAATCTACCACTCTCAAATGTTGCTTTTCAGAATAGAAAACTCAGAGTTATTCAAAGTTTCCTTGACCAAGCAGATGTGTCTCATACTGCGAGCACTTGAAAGAATTCTCTCAGACTTTACCAAAACGACAAAGGATTTTCTCTCTGATAGTAGAAGAAACAACACTGTCATACACATGGATTGCTACATGGGATATTTTAAAAAAAATTTTTGTGTGTGTTACATACTGGTTGCTATGAGGAAAATCGAGGAGATGCTTCATGGTGACAAAAGGATGGTTCAGGGTCTCAGCTGGAGTGATTCTTAAATCAGCATCAATTAACAACATTTTCTTCAACAGACTGACAAATTCCCTCCTATCTGCCTTCTCTGCCAACAGGTCACTTCCTTCCAAATCCATCACCATGTTCACCTGGAGTTGAACAAAACAGTCAGATAAAAGACACACATATTGCCTTAACTATTTCTGTTATTGCTTTCTGCTATAAAATACTCAAATTCAATAATTTTATCATGTGAGGCATGGTGAATTCACTAGCTTATCCCTGTACAGTTGGCTTGGAATTGGAGAATTGTCTGCACAAACACTTCTTCCTTTGCACACACACAAACCCCAACTAAAACCCCTGAAGGCTTTATTTCAGTCTGGGAATTGGAATTTAAAAAGTAAGATTTGGGATAAAGATATTTATATGGTCTAACTTAAACTACAGAGGTAGTCCTCAAAAAAAGAATTTTAAACATGTATTAATCCCAATCTTGTAGAAAGATTTGAGTCTTTTTTCAGGATATGGCAAGGAATAAAAAACTTCCTTTTGTTATTGACTAGAGAGCTATAATGCCAAAGAAAAGTGCAGAAACAATTACGTTTAAAAAGGTTAAAAAAATATATCACTAATTATATTGTTAAGATAGCAGAATTATACTGGAAATTATATAGTTAAGACAGCAGGATCCATATGCATTCTTTTCTTACTCAGCATGGCAGATCAGATAGAAGAAGAAAGTATACGTTATACATAAAATTAGAGGGTTCCTCCCACCACAAGGACAAGTGCCATAGTTTAACACAAGCAATGACAAAGGAAGATCTTTATAAAAAGTTTCAAGGACTGACAGAGCCATAGACATTTTTCTTGGAGCAAAATACAGAGAAAAATGTATATGACTGATATACAATAAATAACATATTAAAAGGTGTTTATTTCAAACTAGTAGAATGTTTTTAAATCACACTTTCCTTCTGCAAAGGAAGAATGCTTTAATACTCACGTGCACTATATCATCCAAACTGTTGAAAATATACTTTCTGGCCTCTTTAGACTTCATACCTGTCTCTGCCTCATGTTCTTCCAATGTCTCAAAAAAGAAAAGGAAAACTGAGCTTAGAAGTTGACAATAAAGGACACTTACAGCTGCAAAGTAACTTTACATATTTATTGGCCTAATAAACCTGTTTTCGTTTTTTAAAAAAATTATTTTTTTCCATTGTATATTTGTACGATGCTTTGCTGACTTCTTTAATTTTCTAAATTGAAACACAACATCTACTGAATTTCACATCTGAGTGACCAGTACTGGATTACAACAGGCGGTTTATAAATCCTACAGGAAGTGCTGAAAGCCTAGAAAAACACTGTTTAATGAAACTCTGTCACGTGCTTATATTTTTACATATCACAGGTTTTCTATTACTTGTATGTTACGCATTTCCTCAAACTGAGACTTTTAACTCCAAACAGCACAAAATACAAACCAGGCAGGTTCTGTTCAATTTCTTGTCTTCTGTTATTTTTATACTTCTATTCATTTGCATACACAACAGTTGGTGTATTTTAAGTACTGAAGTATGAAACAAACAAACAAATCCCAGAGAACGAATGCGATCACCTATCAATGATTTATGAGCCGGAATACCACTTTTATTACAATTTTCCTCCTTCAACACAGACAGCACCAAGAGGCAGGTTTTGTTTTAAGAGTCCATGTTGCAGGAGGTAAGGCAGGACTGCGGGGACAAAAAAAATTTAACATACCAGATTACAGAAAACTTTCCAAAATTAACTTTGACAACAACTGCAAGTAATGACCAGCGGTTCATACCAAAATTCTTCCCCCCTGACCCCACCCCCTAAACAGCATTTTGTCTGCTGTGAGAGATTTAACCTCTGAAAGGGAACAACTTCTGAAAATGGGAAGGGCTGTTTGCATCAACAACAGATGTAAACTGTCACCTAATCATCAACCGGCCAAAAAAGCAGAAAACTGGAATAATCAGGACGATGTAATTGGAGAATCCTTACATAAGGGAACGTGGCAGCATTCCAGCCGGGCAGCACCAGCCCGGGCTGCTTGGCCCAACGCGCGTCGGGGATTTACCCGGTTGCTGCAAAAAGTTACGCAACTTGAGCTTTGAGCTCGTCAGCTGTTTGCTACTGCAGAAGCTTTATGTCAACTGTAACTGTGTCCTGAGTCCCCAGATCCTCTGTAAATTTGGTGAAGCAGTGCCATGAAGTAGTACAATTTGGAAAAGAAAAAAAAATAAAATATATATATATATAAAGCTTTGTTTATGGCCAGTGTGCAATAATGTCGCTCAGATGGGGCAGACCATAAAAAACACACTTTTTAAATTTTGCCTGCTTTTGCTGTGTTGCAACTCCCAGCCAACAAAGACCGTTTTAGCATGAAATCTGAAGAAAATGAGCTGTATGTGGTCATGTTGTTTCTTCATTCCTTTTCTCCTGCAAAATTCTGGTCCTGAAGCCAGTTCTGAACAAATTTTGACAGAGCAGTTTGGGCCTCAGAGACAAATTCTTTAAAGCGGTATGAAAAGCAGTGACCAAGCAAGAGAAAAAACAAACCAATAACTTATTTAGCAGCTCTGGAGATAAAAGGTTTAATTTGAATTCAATGCTCTGTCCCCACCTGGCAGCCACACACTGGCTGCCCAGCACCACCCAGTCTGGCAGCTGGAACAGACCTGCCCGCGGGCCAGCCGTAGGGGTGGAATGGTGGGAACAAGCTCAAGCTCAGGGCCCTGGTTTGGGGGATGGGAAAAATGGAAGCGGGGACTGATAAGACAACCACAGGAGATATGGAAGGGAGCTAACAGTACCATAGTGAATCTTGGCCTCTCTGGCTTCTCTGCTCACAAAATAATACACTCCTTTCTACTATATTATACTGTTTACCTTTAATCTCCAACTAGAATATGGTGCATCCGTTTCTCTACAGAAAAATCTTGCAGTTTTCGTTCCCATGCTCAACAACTGCTCTCCTGGCAAACCTTGAGTCTGTGAAATGTAACGAATCTGAGGAAAGAAGAAGAAAAAAGGGGGGGTGAGAAATAATTTACCTCTGATTTTCAAAATCTGATGCACACATCTAAAAGCTTGTAATTTCATTGAAAAAAATGGCAGAATGAACCACCCTCAGAGCACTGTTAGCTCGACATCTACCTTTTACAAAGTAGAGAAACCTAACACTGAGCGCTTGATACTCCGCTTTCCATCTCTCGGAGAAAGCCATACATAAACAAACCTTTGAAGTGACCTATATAAGCAAGCTCTTAAAGTTCAGTGACAGAAATGTGGAGATGAGGAGAGTGGCTGTACAGTACCCCCTCAAACCTTTCAAATCCTAAATGTAATATTTGCATTCTAAACAGGAAAATCAGTAGGAGTACTTTGCTTGTGTACAGAAGCTTGACAATTTTATACCATACTATAAAAATCCTTCCTGTTTGCTGCTTCTAGTGTATCTGCCTTTTACACATCTGACACACCTGCCTTTCAAACAAACGTGCCACTTGGAAATAGAGTATGTGTACAACCTCTAGGCATCCAGGAAAAGATACTGTCCTCATCTCAGAAAATCTGTCACTGAATGTGTTGGAATGGACTAGTGTTATGCCTGAAATGGTCAGATGCTCTTATCCACTGAAATGATTAACATGCATTTATTTTAGAAGATGATTTCCTATGCATTTTTCATTACCTTTCTTACAGTTCATGATACAAAGTGTTACCTAAAATTGTTAAAATTCAAGGCTTCAACAGAACTCTGTTGAAAGAACACATTATGATGTGTTTTTAATTACTAGGCATGCGATGTTAACTCCCTGTACAAGGCGGGAGCTATCCCAGAAGTAATGCTTCTTCAAAAATTAAAAAAAAACACCTTCAAAAAAGATGAATTGGAAGAATAACTGGCAAGAAAACCAAGCTTGTTGTTGGAGGGAGTATGGATTCCAGCAGCCAGGGCTGAAGGTCCAAGGGGAGCGAGGGCTGACAGGCGTCAGGCAGGGTCCCACGCCACGCATCTCCATAGAGGGGCTGCTAGTGTGGGCCAGCCCCTGGAAAAGGTGGAGCAGCCGGGAAACAAGAGAAAGAAGGGAGGGAAGGAGAGGGAAAAAAAAAAATCAAAAGGAGAGAGCAGTGAAATACACCAAACTAGAAACTGTGAAATAAGATTAACTCAATGGAAGGCAGAGGACCTGAGAGCTAGGAGCACCTGAGAAAGGAAAAACTGATGGGCAGTAGAGAGGAAAGGTACAGGCAAGGCTTCTGCTGAAGTGACAGAAAAAAATTGGGGAGGAAGTAAATGCAATGCTGTCAACTTTTGATATTTTGGTATCCTGCATAAATCCCTACATCAGAGACTAAAGAGAATCCCATCCTAACCAGAACTCTTTCTAGATGATTCAGTTGTTTTCTAAGCACGCTATAATATCTGAGAAATTAGAGAGGGGAAAGACAATGCATTTATTCAAAAATCTAGCAGCTAAGCACCTGTGCCTGTTCTTAATGTGTATTAAAGCTCAGAAGACATGGCTATTTTCCACTGAGAGGTACAGCTGTTATGGGATATAATCACAAATGAATATAACAACTAAAGGCTTCCTTTCAAGGGCTAGCATGTTGATTGCCACATGCCAGGGGGAAATTCAGCACAAAGCCCTTGCCTGTTCACTTAATCAGTGCCACACACCACATAGCAGGAGGAAAGGAATTTCCTTGGGAGCCATCTCCTATGAGTGCTGTACTCGTGTACACTGAGGAAAACTCTGAAGCAAATTTCTCCAAAGCAAGTTTTTTGCAAGCCTGCTTAATAAGGCTGATTGGAGCAAAGTAATCCTCCTGGTGAAGAGGAAGTTACGGCTCCTCTTCTACCACGACTCCTCTGACTTGAAGATTACTCAAGTTGCTAGATGAGTTATTAATTGTTAATGAGTTATTGATGCTTCCAGGAAAGATGAATGTTGATCTTTTAAACTCCGTATTCACTTGTAAAGCAAGCACAAAATCTTACAAGCATCAAGATTAACCCCTAATCGATGTAGTCCTCTGCATGAAGCACAGCATCTTAGAAGATGGCTGTCTCTGGGGACAATGCTGTTTACTTGCACTGTCCAGCAACACCCAGAGGTTAAGCCTATAGCAACAAAAAACAAGTGACAGGAATACACTGTCATACGGACCTGTCTGCCTAAAACTGAGAAAAGATCAGCCAACGACCACTAGGTTCTCTGTGCACTGTACTAAACTGCCTTCACCTGCCTGGGTTTTGTACACAGCAAGATGGCTGCAGTGCAGCAGGGGAAAGAAGGTCTTTTTTTTTTTTCAAATGAGATTCTGTATTAGTTTGCAAAAACATCCTCATAATCATGAGACTGAGCTTTACACTGTTCTGGCTCTCTGTACAAAAGTCAGAGGCTCACAGCTATGTCAGCCCATTGGCACATATTAACTGTCTGGGCTGCTGCCATCGTGACAAATCACAAGTTAATTTGAGGAAAGAGTTGGGACACGGGCAGAATTCTCCACCATTCAAATCCCTACTGCACCATAAGTGACTGGAGATGTGGTGCAACGCCATGTTCCACACCCATAAGCAGCATCCACCTGTATGTGAGACAATGATCAGAAGGACCATGAACTGGGCTCACAGGGGCTGCCTCACTTGCAGTAGCATCCCTTTAACTTAACAGCAATACGGGGTCAAAGTGAAAGCAGTTCTGGAAGGTACATATTTTGGCACTTTTTTGAAAGTCCAGATCTTCTCCTACCATTTCTTTCAAAATAAGGTAAATAAATTTGCCGGGTTCTTGGAAATTTTTGAGACATTATTACAGATTCTTTCCAAAATCAAATGCCTTCACTTTTTCCTTGAAGAACGTAATGGATTATATGGTTGTTAGACGTTTTCTCTTTCATTCTCTATTTTAAGAGCAATAGCCTGCACAAAGGTCTTGTAAATGCATCAAGGCCTCAACCCAGGTTCCACTCATAGCTAACTTCCTACCCACGACACACTGAATTTTGTGCAAGTGAAGGAAACTGAAATATGAACTATCACCAAAATCAACACAAAAATCAATATATCCCCTGACAGTGGTTTTAACAAAAGAAATTCTCATCTGTAAGCACAGGGAGCTGAAAGCCCACCACATGAAGATCAGGATCTGAATAAGCTTAAACAACATGCTGGAGAAACTGCTCCTGAACTGAATGGTGAATCAGAGATGTGTAAAATACTAACAAGCCAGTACTGTTACATCTGGGATTTCCAGGAGTTTTCTTCCCTTTTAAAGATCAAAATCAGAAGGGGATAGTCGGAATGCTGATTATATTCCTTCCAAATTTCCACATTATGCTAGCAAATTAAAGGCTTCTCTCCAAGTGTTTTAAATAGAAAAACGTTCTACATCCGTCATTAGAAACAACTTTTTTTTTAAGTCAGCTCAGTAATGCCAACGTTGCGAGCAGTTGAAAACTCCTGACAGCTTCAACAGCTTTAAGCTTTACCATTGCACATATACAGTATTATTGCAACAGTTGATCCTGGTTCCTCATGAAGTATAGGCTCTCAAATCTCTGAGCTATGTTGGATTTGCAGAAAGCATGAGGAAATATTCAGAAGGCAACTAATCCTGACATCTGAGCAGACATTCCAGAGTCAACCCCCTTCATGGCAAGCAAAAGAGAGATTACAATGCAATGATAGTGGCCACAAACTTTGGTTTCCATCAGAAAAAGCAGCTTCAATACTAATATTTATTTTGCAAGATGGGGAAAAGAAAAAAAAAAAAAAAAAGAAAAAAAAAAGGCAGAAAAATTGAACTTTAATTCAGAAAAGCAGCACAATATATAGTTTGCTCTAGAAATAGGATTTACGTTTTTAGGACAATCAGTAAGACTAAGTTAAAAGCATTGAAGAGACTTGAAGAAATGCTGCTTAATAGGGGATGCTGTTAACATTTGAAATCCTGGATTTAATGATCTGAAATTCTTATGTTGCAGAAAGTGTGCATACACTTGTGAAATTTATTCTACTACCTGGTCATATTCCAGTGCTCCCGGGTACAGTGGCCATCCAAGAAACAGCTCTGCAATCACACACCCTAACGACCACATGTCTATGGCTTCACAAAACGGCAATCCCAGTATGATCTCTGGTGCTCTGCAAATTAAACAGGGTTACTGAATTTTTCCCTTAGGAAAAAAAAAAAAGGTAATTCAACAATTCAACATGACAAAACCCCCTCTAAAATCTGATATTTGAAAACACTAATTATTTCAACAAAATCGTAACATCAGAAATTGCATTCTTCTTTCTCTAGATTATCCATGGTAGAATTTTGCATCTCTGAGATGGTTTTATTGTTCCCTTACAAGTATCAGTTTGCTGTATACCTCAAAATAATTGATATGCCTGAAAAACAGAATGTCACTGATTTAACTTTTTTATTTCCCCCAGTATGTCCCCCAAATGATTCATCCACTCAGTGTCATATGCCTGTAACTATGTTCTAAACTCAGTATGGTCCTTCGTCTCAAAAAAACCCAAGAAGTTTAATTTGCAAATACACTAGTACACTTCCCAACTGGACAGTACACTTGAATCTATTTAAAATACCAATTTAATTACGTAACTTCAAATCCTTTAACACACTCAAATCAGCTCAATGTGATCAATTTTTAAATCACTTAAATGAAATCATTGCACTCACTGAAGAGACCAGGTCTCGTTTTTTACCTAAAACAAATGTGAATTATTTAACCAACAGCATTTAAATTTATTTCTGTACTCAAGAAACAGAAAAAGTAGTATTGACACAGCTGCTAAAGGGGTTTTTAACATTCCTGTTCACGTGGAACAAAACTCAAGTATTTCACAAATACCCATTTAATTGCATTTGTTCTTTTTAAACTTATCCTTCCAGTTCATCCAAGCTAGTAACTATAGGACAAAGAATTAAAATACATCTGCTTGCTAATACAGAAAGACGCTCAGAGACATAAAGCAAAGCATCACACTATAAAGTAATTTACTTTTAAAACAGACAATTGGTTGTCAGTTTAATATGCCACAGAACAGTAGGATTCAACTGACCAGGTAACATGCTGGTGGAAAAAATCGCAGTTTCTCACCTGCATAAAAGCTTAAAAATCTTACACTTCAGCACATGCTGCTGTATCACATTGACATTCCACAAACAAACCAGAAACTCTGACCACAGTAAATTCCTACATATCTCATTTATCCGCTCCTCTGACATTTACTTTTATCAAAATAAACTTTAATTCACAAAAATGTACAGGTTTGGGAACAAATTCCTATGTTCATACTACTACTATTCTGTAGTATACAGTAGATCAAGAGGTGAAGCATCTCCATCCCTTTTCACAAGAAGTAGTTGGCAGAAGCTGTTGGTAGACATACTCCAAGGATGCCCATTCGCCACTGAGGAAGGACTCTCAACACTCTGCCCCATCCCTGACCAGTGAAACCACCTGGGCTTCTGCTACAGGGAAAATCAGGGACTCTCCACAAATAGAGGGCAGGATATTCTGCTAAATGAAGCACTGTTGATGCCAGTGCTTCAATTCTTCCTATCTCTCTCACAAACTGTTTTGGATGCGATTATATGAAGGATAAATCTTGTCACACTGGGGGTGAAACCAGAGAGGCTCAGTTTTCCACTGCCTCCAGAGATTTGATTACAATAAACTTCTAGGGATCAAACTTTACGTGGTTTTGTTACGCAGGATCATGACATTGCAGTAAGTATTAGCTAGTTTTGTTATCTGAGAAATAAATTTAATATATCTAGATGCCACAAGACTAGAAATAGCTGTAAGAAACATCTGCCTTGAGCCACTGGCTGGATGCCAGCCTGTGTATGGTTGTTACTGATCTCTGTTAAAATACGCTTCCTTTTGTTGTATTATGTTACAGCTCTGAATAGTTAATGAATATACACACAGCCTATGGATACAGGGTCTCTAACAAATGCTTCTGCTAAAATAAGCTCTTTAAAACCTCATACATTTACTAAACAGTTAATACGTGCACTGTATAAAAATAGTAACAGTCTGTCAATTTGACACTTGTCTCTTTTGAGGGACAGGATTGCAAATAGAAGGAAAAAGGTAGTTATGATGACAAAGAAGGAAAAATAAAATGTTTACTGTATTTCAAAATATAGTAATTTGTTAGTTTTTCCATGGGTACCAAATTGTTCTGTGATAACAGTAGAGGAGCTAACAAGTCTAAGGAAAAGGGATGTATTCAAGGAGAGGCAAGAGCAGCGCTCAACATCTCCCAACACCTGACCTACCATCCAGAAAGGAAGAGGAAATAAATGTGCTCCGAAAAAGGGCTACCAGCACCTTACCACAGTAGAGTGAACAACAATAATTTTCAGGCTAGCTTGAAGTGAGGAAAGTGAAGAGCTACTGCTCCACAGAGATGCCAAATTCCCTGTTTTTCAGGTTCAGTTTCTCCTATCATGGCCTCATGATAGGTCCTTAAGATGGAGCAACTCTCCCACAGCAGACAAAGCTACAAGAGAACTTGTACTGGGTTTATTTATGTTTAGATTTGTTTTAGCCAGCTCAAATATTTTTGTTTACGATTTTTATAAACTGTTTAAATTTTTTAAAAGGTATGCTAAAAAGAATCTTCTTTTTCCTTTCCACTTGAACTTCCAATTAAAAAGCTATTAGGACAGCTGGGAAAGAAAGGATTAAAGAGGAAGTAATCATTCTTCAATTTTTTTTACTACTTTTTTTTTTTTTTTAAGATGATCACAGTTCTTCTTTCATGTAGGAAATATTTTCGCATACAGCTTAAAAGGAAGGTATTAGCTTTCCTAACTACAATGATAGACATTAAATTAAGTGGTAGGAACTCCAAATGTCCCAACACAGTGACTTTAACATCACATTACTCAAAAAAGACCATAGCTTCATACTTCCCTCTCTCAAAACAACACCACACATGCACACACTACTGCTTGGTATCTACTAGAGATGACAAGATCCTTAGTACACCAGAAGCTACCCAGCTTAGTAAATACCATCTGTTTATCCATACCAAGATATCAACGAGGAAAATTTTCTAAATTTAATGATACCGAATCTTACTTAAATGTCCTTAAAAGCAAGATTTTACAGAGAGAGTGCTTATTTCCTTCTTATCAATGTTAATTAAACGTTATTTTCTTATCAATGTTAATTAAACATTAATTAAAAACATTAACAGAAAACTTCATTTAGAATTTGAAATGCAATATTGCTGCATTGTAAAGATTCACTTTATTAAGCAACTATTCCTAGATTAACACATCTGAAATCCTCCTTTCTCCCTTGAGGCAGCACAGTTCAATTAAACTCCCTTGAATCAGACTCTCCATTGGAAATATCTAAAATGATGAAAGACACAAACAAATATTTATTTCAGCTGCTTCTTCGGATAGTCATATTTCTATTTATTACATCACAGGCTGTGAACATACATGTTATACTATAGGTTTTTGTAAGCTTATGAGGAAAGAAACCACTCTACTTGTTCTGCTAACTGGCTTAAAGACCAGAACATTTCATAAAATAATTTAGCCTCAGCATGTTAGCCAGCTTAGAATGAAGCAACAAAATAAGCACGTTTGAGGAAAAGTGAAATAATTCCTTGAGGGAGGACTTAAAAAAAAAACGAACAAGCAAACAAGCAAAAACTACACAAAAAACAAAACCTTAACATAGCAACTGAAATTTTTTCCAATTTTTACACTGGGGGAATAAAGAATAAGAGCAAGAATTAGCCATATTAAAAAAATCAGTCGTGTCAAAAAGCGTAAGAAGTCAAGGCATTTCAAATGATCACTATCTAGAAGTCTTCTGTCAGAAATCCAATTTAGAACAAAAGTTAAATGAAAAAGCTAAACCCCAACAGTTTACATACATAATAACAACCGAAGAACAGCATAAAACAACAAAACCAGTAGCTTGCTGGAACTGCTAACTTTATGAAAAATTCTGGTGAATGCATGAATAATCTCACACGTGTGTTCCCATTGGAGGTCCTGTAACTCACCCCCTCACATATCAAGGAAATGAAATTAAAGACCGAGCAATTTCTATTTCTATTTCTCTTCTGGCAGTATGAAAGGGTCAACGTTATCTACTGCCTACCACATGCCATTGTTTTATTTATTGACCACCAGGTTTCCACTCTCCAGATGAGAGAAGAGTATATAAATAGCTGTCCTCTCCTCATGAGTCCTATTCCTTTCAGCACATTCACGTGATTTTTCTTCAAAAACTTTAGCCACCACCTGTACCAACTTCCACACCAGAAGCTAGAGGTAACAGTGCCTATGAGGAACAAGGAGCTACATCCTCTCCCCCAAGGTGCTACTGCCTACTCTAAAGATACTGGGCATTGGGAATGCTGGTATATCCTTGGTAGTTTTACCTCTTCATTATAGGTTTTGCAGTACAATTTCTTCCAAACAGGTATATAAACTTTATCAAGCCATTTTGACTTTGCAATTTAAAGCACACTGAGGAAGAATTTTAATAGTGTTTCTCCATAATTTTTCAATTCTGTATATTCATATAGTTGAAGGTAAATGCAGACAGCATCTCTAATATTAGCACGCAACACAAAATTTATACTCTTTTCATAAGACAAACATTACTACCCCTAATTATCACTGTTTATTGCGACAACGCTTACTACTTCATCTGCTCAGGATACAGCACACTGCCATCATTATAATGAATACCCTGTGCAAAGATGTGGTCAAAAGGGTAACGTGTTTATCTTTTTTTATTAATAACTTGCTTGAAGCCATCCTATGGATCAAAAGAACTCATGTAAATTAATCCAATAGGCAAGAGTTATAGCCAACAACCTGAGAATAACACTTTTTTTTCCCCATTACCATTACTAGCATAACACAAGCATATACTTTATAAAAGAAACAACCAGATACAGGTTGTGACATGCAACTCTTCTTCTAAAGAAAGGAGGTCTAAGAGAATGATCAGATGCAGTGAAGAGGTTAATGAGAGATGGTAATGGGCACTCTAATAATTTTCCTATCTACCAGTCTTTATCATGAATGTGTTGGATTGCAAAACTTTCTACGAGATCTGTAAGAACACAGGAATGACTCTAGGATAGAGGGATCCAAACCAAGGCTGGCAATATTCAGGAAAAAAATGCATGAGCAACTATCCTTCAATAATCTGAATGACAGAATGGGAGTGAACCACGTAATGACAAAATGTGGATGATAAAGGATAGGAAGAACAGTTGGTTCTCTAGTGCATTTGTTCTGTATTTGCATTTGGATTTCAGAAGGAATTTCAAGTATGCAATAAAATCAACACAATGACAGGCAGTAGAGCATATGTGGTGTATAGTAAACCATGATGAAAATTAATGGACATTATTCATTGATTAAATTATCCAAAAGAATTAATAGGTTATAAATTAACCAACATTACAATGAAAAAAAAAAAGGTAGACAACTTTACAGATTACTCAAGAAAAATATCTTACAATTGGGAGCAAAAATAATCAGGGTATCAGTGGTTATTTTTAAAGGACAAAGACATACCAAAAACTATTATGCCTCATATAAAACTAGTGATATTCCCTCACCTTGAATACTGTGTGTTCACATTTGAATTCTGTGTTCAGTTTGGTCACCCCCATCTGAAAAAGGATACATCAAATAGAACAGACGCAAAGAAGGACAATATAAATTAAAGACTTAAAGAGACTTCAGTACAAGAAGAAACCCTACAACTATACAGCTTCAGAAAAGAATAAAAGATCAGTAATATTACTCAAATTATATATAAAATAATGGAAGAGAAGCAGCCAGGTGTTTCCAGTGCTCTGACTCACTACAGAAAATGAAGAAAACCCACACTCCCTTTGAAATTAAAGACTGATGTAAATATAAAAGGGGGAGGGGCGGTTAAAGCCAGAATACAATTAGCATTTGAATCATGGGCCACTATTGAAGTAAAAATATTAAGAGTACTTAAGAATGGATCAACAGAAAAACTATCCACAACAGCCAAAGATTAAACAGTGGGGTTCATATCAAAGTACAATAAAAACAGTCATCAGCTATGTAGAGCTGGAATAAGTTGCATCAGAAGACACTGCAGTGCAACCTTCTGCTACGGTAAATGTTCCTCAGAGACAAAATACTAGAAGACACAGAACACAGATTGGATAGCACATGTATCGATAGCATTTGTAACACTCATTTCCTACATATTAAAATCACTATTGTTGCACAAGGATAAGACCTACGCAAGCAAAACCCTTGATCCAAACTAAAACATCTCTAAAATCTTCTTCACAGTCAGAAGTATTTTTACTTGTAATCCTGTTTTGTTAGAATGAGAATTATGTCAATAAAATTTATAGAAGTCATTTAAAAAGTCATGTTACAAATAAGACGTTCACTTGAGTGATTTTTTTTCTTAAGAACATTTCATAGTTGAATTGTCTCTTCCTTCTAAGCTCACTGAGATGTTACAATACAGACTGGTAGTGTCATGTGTTAGCATATATTTGGTCTTGAAAATGGAAGTATGATACATTATGCCCAACAATGAGCCTTGACCCTGGTCCTTTGAAAGGATTGTTGCTGTAAATATGCAATGCAGTTTCACATTATAAATTTACATTCACGATCTTGTCTCTTCTTGTACAGTTGTCTAGTGTTATCTTAACTTTGCTATGATTAGGCGTTAGAAAGTACATAACTAACAAATACTGACTTATTGGGTTTGGGTTCTGTGTTTTTTTTCTTAAACTCTAAGAAGGTAAGAGGATTTAAACTGAAAGTTAAAATGCAAGAGTTCATGGAAACATTAGTTAAGCTGGACAGAGGTGTCTCTGTCTTTGAGGTGGCAGGAAAGAATTAAAAATACTGCTTTGCAATATACGGCTACGTCACCATATATCAGAAAACACAGGGAGAACAAATAAGTTCAAGAAGATACTAGAAGTTATCCCCTCATTCATAACTTCATTCCTTCTTTGAAGGAGCTTGGTGTGTGGTACCAGACCCTCACGTGCCAAGTGATAGCAAGGACAGGAGGAAATGAGTCACCATATCTCCTGTAAACTTCTAAGGCCGTGGTTTGCTGTGGTGGATGTCCACAGCACCGCGCAAAAGGAACTCTAATTTCCTGGTAGAAAAAAGCCTCCATTTTAGTATAATAAAACTTTCTCATAGAACTATGCAACATCCAATGGCTGGAAAAGCCCTACTGAACATCACAGCCTTCCACTGTTACATATAACATACCAGACTGACATGCAGCTGCCACTTTAACTTTGAACCCTGACCTGACCTTCAGAAGGAGAGAGGATTTTAAAAACTTATACAGAGAGTAGTCCAAATATGTAACTACTTACAAGAAGAAGTAATCACTGCAAAAAGAGTTAATTTGAAAACACACCTTCACAAGTGAAGGGGGAGAAAAAAAGACAACTTGAAATGAAACCAGACAAGTAACAAATAAATCTTAGGCAATTTCATCAAATAAAACAAAATTACAAACAAACTACACTGACAGAGATAGCACTCTTTCCTGATACTAGAAGAGTTTCGGAAAGAGCCATCACAAATTTTAATCTAATACACCTTCTCTTACCACTTATGAGAAGCACTAAAGATTATTTAGTTATTCCATGTTGATATTTTTCAGCTAAGAATAATAAAATGTGATTTCAACAGATTCTTTTCCACTCACTATCTCTAGTGAAATGTTCATTTTATTAAAAACAGAAAATGTTTATGCTTCTGCCTGCTCACGATTTTGTTTTTCCTTAGAAAGATGGCAACATACCAAGTGATTTATTTATGTACTTGATATGGTAAGCAGCTTTTGAATTACTTGAAAATTCAGCAAAGCTGATACTGATGTAGCAATATAATGAAGAAAATTGTGTACAGAGAAACCCTTCAGATGCTCTACTGGTAAATAACATCAACTATTTAACTCTTTTTATTTATATTTTGGATAGCAAAGCGTCAGTATTCAAAGCATCAAATTAGCTTACTTACCGATATTATCTGCATTTTGACAATATCCTTCGTGTACATTATTCCTGTAACAATGAAACCACCTTGCTGTGCTTTATCCTTGAGAGCCTGTGGTCGTGAGAGATGCTCAGCCATCCTCTGGCTCTGCCTTTCCCTGCAGCAGGGAGCATGCTCTGCCTAAATGCCGTGCTCCGCTCCTACCCACAAGCTCAAGGCAGGGAATGAGGCCCACCGTTCGGGTGGCACACCAAAATCACCCGGGACAGGTAAATCCCTTCTCCTCTAACAGGTGAGTATCCTCATCTCCTGCCTTCCTACAGAGCAGAGTTATGTGTGTTTCAGCCTCCCAAACTCTGACACAGAGTACAAGGGTTTATAGGCTGTTACAGGGGCACACATACGTATATAAATGTCTAAATGCTTGTTTAGCACGTCTCTTGCTAGAAAGACCTAGACACCCCTTCTTCTGCTTCTGCACTTTTGCAAGCAGTCATACTAACTTCTACTGCAATAACAGCCCACGCATCTAATTTAATGAGACTGTCTGTATCATGTAGTGTGCTTTTCCTGACATGCCTCCCTATATGCTACAACCACCTTTGGGGTAGGTTTTTTTCCTCTTTTTCCTTTCTTTTTTTTTCAGGGCAGAGAGGATGGGGGCCGGGGAGGTGGGGGTGCAGAATGACACACCTAGAAAATGAGGACATTCGAAATCTTGTGCCAAAACAAAAGCCCAAGCTGAGCTGGAGAACTGTTCAGATTATTTTTGAAAAATATCCATCTTGAAATATCTTGCTCAGAATAGAGATAGAAGTTAGGGCAAACACGGGTAACTGTGGAAGGCCACACAGTGGGACAATTGGCAACCACAAACTGGCCTCCACCTGAGGAGAGGATCAAACACTAGCAACAATTTCCAGCTCTAAACAAGCGTAAGAGAAAAATAAGAAGAGCACAGTGTGGGAGATAAAGTCTTCCCAAATGAGAGATGCCAGGTCTTAATTCCACCCCACTTTGCTCTGTTAGCAGTGATTTTGTGGGAATATCAACTTCTAACTCTATAAGAGCCTGCATGGACTTGCAGTGCCCAACATACCAGCTGGAGAGCAGGTAGGAAATTCTCACAAATGAGTCATAAGCAGGGTGGCATTTCCTTGTAGCATCCTCATCAAGAAGAGCAAGTCAGTTTTGTGTGAAGGCTTCTTGTGCTCTCACCTCTGATGACAACGCTCCTGCTTCTGGGGTAAGGGTAGTCATGGGTGGTCCTAAAGAAGAAAGCAGCTTGATTCTGCTGTAAAACCCTACCAAGGGACTCCCACCAGACACAAAGAAATGGAAAAAGGTATCAGTTTCTGACATGACTGATTAACATGAGGGTCTCTCATTTATTTATATTTAAATAGATTCTCACTTTGGCATAGCTTATGTGAAACACCAAAGAACACAAGGATATAGCTGTTATGTCAAGAATCACGTGAATCATAACAAATTATATTAGCTAGCTACAACAAAAACCAAAAGCAAGACACAAAGGAAAATTCCTTTCATACTGCAGCGACACTTGCAAAAGAGTTTGCCCTCTGCCATGGGGCATCAACACACCTGCCTGCTGCCGGTCTGCAGCTCAGCCACAAGAGCTCAAGAACCCAGGAAACTACTTGAAACCATTTTCGAGCAAACATCTGTTGCACAACAGTTCTCCAGATAGGCATACTGCACTGGAAAGGAACACACCATAGAGATACCTGAGAAGGTAAAAAAATCTTTCACATCCTTTCCCACTGTGAAAAGTTTTATGCTTTTTAATTGCTGATGTCCACCAATCTGGATGATGCAAAGGAATATTCTGATTAAATTTTGCGACTCAGACTGATAAATTCTGACTTAAAATTATGCTGTTTGAATTACAGAAAGCTCACCAAAAATAAAAGCAATTGTTCCTGAACAGGCAAAGCGATGTCACGTCATTCATCTCTCTCAGACCTCCAGATCATTCTGTATTCCTACTAACTAGAATGTTTATCTTATTTACCTTCTTAATAATGTTCTACATAGTATTGGAATAAGGCCTTCACAGTTTACTATCCTGACTTGTAGACTGACAGTTGTTGCCCATGACACAATCCTGCCCTCAAAGAAAAGAAAAAAGAATTTGTAATTTTAGAAAAATGTCAGCATTTACACTGCATTTATGTAATGATAGTGGATTATATAAATGTTATCAAATTGAGAATCGAACACTGACAATACGATATCAGGATAAATAGAGACAGTAAGCTTGTTACAGTTGTTTCATTTTAAAGAGAAACAATTAAAAGATAAATTAACATTTAAAAAGAATCACACTGAATTAACGGCAACATTTTGATCACTTCAAATTAAAACATTCAAAGGATACACAATTAAAAAAAAGAAGCATCTAGGAAAAATTCAACTATTGATGCCATGTCTCCAATACGAGATCTATATCCTGTTCACTAAGTATATGTAACACCAGAACACATTTTACTTTGGATATTCCCCTATATAAAGTATTATCTAGTCACTTAATAGCTATGTCGGCTGCTGAATGGAAAAAAAAAATAATAGAAACCTTACAAGAAAGTTATGACAGAAAACATACAGACCAGCAACTGGGGCAGGTGGGTTAACATACATGAAATTAAATCTGCTTTCTCAAGGTTACACTAGTGGAGAATTTTCGTTGAACAAAATTAGTTTTAAATACCTCTATGTTTGGAATCTACTGCTAGATTCAGAGCCAACAAATACGTGTCTGGCAAAATGTTTTATTGGGATCTTTTGCTTCCATACAACAATGCGGGAAAATAAACATACAGTATGCACCTATATTCAACAATCTTAATTCTGATTTATATGCTGCTGTAGTTATTTATGTTGCACTGGCAAGCGAACTGACTGGCTGACCCGGTAAGTTTTTCTCATACAAATTTCTATGATTAGATCCCTGGTGTAAATATGACACCACTAGAACAAGTTGCATCCTTACTCATGGTTTAGTGATCCTGCTAACATAATCAAGGGGAAATGTCGAAGAGCTTAATCTTTAGGGACGCTATGGAAAATCATCCATCGGCGTTAAGACAAAACTAAGAAATTACATTAGAAATCTAAAAAGGTTATTCTTTTTCCCCTCTCTGATGAATTAAACCTACGGACTGCTAGCAAGGAAAGTTACACAAGTCTATTTTGGTAGGCCAGACTATAAGACTTCAGCCTTCCAGTATGTCACATCACCTGCTTGCTACTGGACTGCACTATGCTGCAAGAATCCACAGGCAATGGTCCCTCCATGTGCTTCACCTTAGCCTTGAATCCCACCAGTACCAGTCTTGCTGGTTTTTCCCCATTTTGTTCCCCCTAGATACTTTTTCCTCTCTGTTTTTTCCTGGTTTTCCTTCCCTGGTATCCTGTTTTAATTTATTTGTCCTTTCCTGTTGAAAGGAGAGCCCATCTATTCTTAGAAGAGGTTCAGATCCTAAAATAAACTGCTTAACTATGTATCTATTACATCTAGATTGATGTCACCTCACACTCTGACAACATGCTGCAACAGGAATGTGACTACAGCAAAGAATCCCAGCATTTCTGCAAGCTCTGCTTTGCAAAGATTTTAAAAGCGGTATTACATACAAAAATATAACACACACTACTCGGACATCAAAACATAGGGTTAAGGGTTTATCCCCCATTTATTTTTCCCACTACATAAAAGTTGGTATCCTTTTTAAAGCAGTTCTTGCCTGATGCCTAATCTGAAAAACCAGACCCTCTACTGCCACACTAAAGAGGAAAAAATCAGGGTAACCAGATTACATTGGAAATTCTTTTTAATTAAGCAGAATGTTATAATTTTTTGCTGTCAGAACAAAAAAAAAAGTTAAAAACAGGTATTGCATTTTAAAAGAGGGGGGAAAAAAGTTCATAGTGGGATCTAGATAATAATTGGATAGTAATGGGAGCCTTTCATCTGAGTAAACCTTTTGAGTCCAGTCCAGGACACTAGTAATTGGGAGCAGCTCATTATTTACGGCTAAAAACTTCATTCTGTTCCTATTATAGACAGACACTCATGTTAGAAATAGGCACGCTTGTTGACAATATGAACAGAAGCAGCAAGAATCGAGTACAGGGGGAACTTTCCCCTCATTTACAGAAATGCTGCTGCTCAAACAGCGCTGCGGTACGCTGACTGCTAAGTTCCTTGAGCTGCCATCATCTAAAAATCTTCGTCTCCAAGAGAAAAAGGAAAGGTAAGAAGCCATCTTCACTGCCTGCTCTTCTTGATATACAGAGAGAATACTAAACAGAATTTCACAAGACGCTGCAAGAAACTCTGCTGGCAAAGTGTGAGGAACAATAAATAGTTCCTGAGCTTCAAAAAAAGAATTTAAAAAACGCAACCATCCTTTCATTTGAACTATTAAAAAATGAATTAATATAATAACAATGAGGATTGTGAAGCACTCCTAAATAGGCGCTAAACTGAAAATTAACATATATACAATATAATATCCATAATCCACCTAGGTACCATACTATGTGATGGAGACAGGGAGACAGTCTAGTTTCAACTTTCAAATTACCATTAGCCAAAACATAAAACAAAAGCAGGCCAACCAAAAATTTATTCAAAATGCCAACAAAAGTTGCAAAAATAAAATCATAAGGAATTCTGACTACTTTGCATGTAACATAACCTTTGGACAAACCCCAAACACTGCCCTAAAAGGAAGCATATTATGAGAATCTACACAGTGGGAGTATTTACCGGGAACTTCTGCTCTTTAAAAAAGATGAGAGCTAAAGTACACTTAATGCATCCCTTCTAAAAGGTACTTGTGATTTCCTCGGAGATGTGGGAAATTAACACTTATCTTCAGAATATATGAATTTTTCCAGGAAAAAAATAAAATCCTCAAATCAAAGTGTTACCTTTTACTAGTCCCAGGAACTATTTTTGGATTATGTTCTCATACCACAAATTGATAGGACAAACTTTTAAAGGCCAGCCCTGTGTTATATCACCACTTTTTAGCAAGGCTCCCAACACTGACCTTGCTGTGCCTTCACTAACAGAGTTAATATTTCCTTTTGAGTCAATTAATCAATTTTTTTTGAGATTTTTACACTGTGCTTTTCACTTTTAGGAAGAAATCAATCTAAAAATGGAAGTGTAACCTGCATATACTAAAATTGTGAGGAAAAAAAGATCTCTTCTTGGAAGAAAAAAACCCATCTCCCAAAAGCAGCCCAGTACTGCTCTGCTTCAGCAGTGTCACGAGTTTGCTACCTGCAACCTGAAGAGTCCTGTCTGTCAGTCCCCTCCCCAGCTCACACCCCTTCTATTGGTAGGGGAAATCTTTGCATTTTTCGTCTCTAGTCATGAAGTTCCTGTAGCTCTTTTGGATCACTGACACAGGCCAAAGATTTTAGCTAAAATGAAACAAGATCATTATCATCAGCTCAGTGGGATTTCTGTATCACATGAATTTCCCCAAAGTCAGTTTGTCTGAATGTCTTCCTTGTGAAATCTTGGTTTCAAGACTGACAGCAGTATAAAGTCAACTTTTTTACTGACTGGGTATGATTAAAAAGTTATATTATCTGTGAATAGGGTAGCATAAACCATCACAAGAAGAGAAATATACTTAAAGAAATCCTTCACAGTAATCCCACTGCCAAGCCAGACCTATAAATTTGTTTAGAATTACCCAGGAAGAATTGCTATCAACCAGCCTTGAGAAGGCAAGAGAAACTACATATACGTTAATGATGCTGCTGGGATAGGAGCAGAAAAAATATCCATTACCCAACAATTGCCAAGATGCTGGAATACTCGAAGCCTTATACAAAAATAACCTCTTGAGAATAAATAGTTGGAAGGAAGAACAGCATCAGATCTACAGCAAATTCAAAATAGGAGAGACTTAGAGGCTGGTAGCATAACCTTATGAGGAAAAGAGGCCATTAAAGCATAATGATAAGTAAGACTATTTTCATTAGTCATTTGAGAACTAGACTAGATGACAGTGACAAAATTTTTATTATTACTATTTTCTGGCTCTGATGCTGCAAATGTCTTTAAGCTAATCAACTTGTACTGTGATTCAAGTTTACAGATTTTTTTCAAAACATAAATAAGTAAAAATAACCAACTGGGAAAGACATAAAACCCAGCAGACATCCAAAAAATCCCAAAAGCTGCATTTTTTTGAAAGAAATCATAATCTGAAGATAAAAATCTCCACAGTCTACAAAAAGCATGTCAATGACTTACCAAGTCTTGGTACAGTACTGTGAGTACCTAAAGGCACAAAAAGCTGCTTTGGTGAAGTACCAAGGAAAGATGTCTTTACCTACACTTAGAGGCCTCAAGCTACTATCTTCTGAAATAACAGGCAAGATGGTACTGTCCCAAAACAGAGATTGTTACATTCTTATGTTCTCTGAAGATGGTCCATGTAGTGTTACAGTGTTCACTTTAAGGCTTATTAAGCATCACACAACAATAAAATGCATTACCACTATTAAGTTTTCTCTCAAAGATGGTTAGAATTCCCTCGAATAAGTGATCATATGGGACAGGCTGCTCAAAAAAGTTGTGGAAGCCCCTGGAGGTGTTCAAGGCCAAGCTGGATGGGGCTTTGAGCAACCTGGTCTAGTGGGAGGTGTCCCTGACACGGTATGGGGGTTGGAAGTCGATGATCTTTAAGGTCCCTTCCAACTCTAATCATTCTATGCTTCTATATGCATTTTTGCAACTTATAACCATAACAGTGGAGGATATTTATGGACATGCTGTAGTTAAATCTGATGTAAACAGGTTTACACGATTTACAAAACTACAGGTGTGAAGGTTTCTCAAAGATGTAAGACTTGTTTCCAAATCTTTTTTATTATTATAAACATGACAAAAATAGACTCACTGACAATTGCATATCCCTGATTTTAGTTTAAGTTCCTATGCAGTCCATACAAACTGTGACATACGACCAGTTGCCACTCCATTATCTTTCCAACATCAAAGCAGCACAGTGAGCTATCAGGAATGCCAATCAATCAACCTAACAAGCATCATCAGATTTTATCTGCTCAGTTCAGGGGGAGGGGACATTCAACTTTGGTCAACTAGTTTCATCAGGGGAAAAGAAAAAAAAACCTACAGCCAGCCTCAAACATCTGAAACAAAAAGATCGTTCTCAAATGTTGGAAGATTTAAGGACTCTATAGCAGCATCTTTTAATAAAGAATGACATGTCAATCTTAACAAGACATGCTGTTACCAGCTCTACCAACTTCAAGAGCACTCCCGAAAATAGGCTTTGTTCTACAGAATAAGCACATACCTCACTGTGTTGTGTATTTCTTATCCCCCACTGGTGCCAGTATACCCACTGAAATGAGAGACAAGTGAAATCATAGAGTTTCATTGTTTCACTGTTCAGCGTAGAAAAAAAAGGTATGTAAAAAATATTTGAATTGAGAGACTGAAGTTATGATAGGAATTAACTGAAGTAATTCATCATGCCTTCAACCAGTTATGTTCTTCCTTCTAGTCGGTTTGAAATGTTGCTTAACTGTCGAACCACTGCTCCTACCCCCAAAAGGGGAAGAGGACAAGAGCTGAATTGTGTCCAGGGGAACTCTATGGTGAAGACACCCCTGGGGACACCTATTTATCAGGCAGGTAAAATACGGAGCACTGACTTCATAAACCTCTCCAAATAATCAGTGTGTCTCAATGCTAGCTAGCTATGATTTTAAAAAGCAGTGTATAAATGCAAACATAATTACAATTATGTAACATTTTGTATTTTCTATATAGTAAACAGAAACAGGCTAAAACTAGCTGATGAAGTCAATGCTTACACGTAACAACACAGCTTTAGGTAAGAATGTTCTGAAATAAATACCACCTACTGCATGTGCTACCGCTTCAGTAAGGACTTATTGCTGTGTCATAACCATGTCAAAAAAAAAGAAATCACAAAAATATCCAGGCAATGTTTACAAGTTGCATGATTATTTTAATGGCAATTATTTAGCTCAAACACATGACTCGTATTTCCCTATGAAAGGCTCTCTACTTAACTGGATTAACACACTATTGATAGCTAAATTCCACTGCCGGAGGCTACTGTCAAGTCATCATTTCCAGAACAAACCTATAAGCTATTTTCTTTATCCTGTGACTATTACAACAAGCTCATCATGAATTTGCTCCCAAAATGCTCTAAAAAAAAAAAAAAGCTGCTGCAAAGAACATTCAGGAGATGCATGACACAGGATTACCTGTTCTAATAAAATTAGACCGTATATCAGTCATAGATTGGAAGGCTAAATAGATTTTGCAGCTAACCAAGAAATTAACGTCTAATTTTTCAATTTTTTTTTGTTAGTTTAAAGACAATTCAATTTTGATGCTGTGAAAATTGATTACTTCATGGAACTCAACCCCCAGATGTTTTCTAGGGAAAGCAAATCCAGCTCTGCATTCTCAGAAAACATTTCTCATGAAAATGTTTATGTTTTTCATATCAAAAGCAACACTCACGGATACGTACACTCACTTTCTCCACCCACTTCTTAATAAACACACGATATGTAGTACATTTATGAATAAATGGAGAAGTTAGCTAGGGGATAACAGAAGTGACCTACCTCAAAAATAACATTTCTTGTGCAAAAATGCACTCAGGGTAATACTACAGGAAAAACACTCCCTGTCCTGTGCTGCTCACCTTGCAGAGCCCTCCTGAGCCCTTCCATTTCTGCAGGATGGTAACGCAGAGGTAGGGCAAGGAAAACAAAGAGAACACCTAAGCCCTCCATTTTCATGCAGCTACCAAGAACCACATCAATACCAGTGTAACCTTCCTTTTTCTTTGTTAGCTCATCACCATTTGTAGCATCTAACTAAAATCAGAAAGAAGCAAACTTGAAGTGGAGTCATCATTTGTTTCTACTGTGCTTACACAAAACAGAATCAATTTTAAAGTCAGATTTAGTAACAGGAACAACACCACACACAAAAATCCCAACTGGTTCCAAACTGGGGAATTTTGAAGTCTAACTTCATTCCTCCTCTCCCACAAACACTCTTTGTTTCCTGATGTTAATAACACCAGGTGGGAGACAGACCCAAAACGTCCTCATGAAGGGCCAAAGGGGAATAACCAAAAAGGTTCAAGTACACAAGGAACAAAATCCAAAGAAAACATTTTCATTAGGTACAGGACGGGCTGAAGTGCTGGCTGCAGACAAAGTACTCAGAAAACAAGCTACAGTTCCCTCATTCTCATTCTGTACTGGCAAAAAGTACTACCCTACTGTACTTCAACAGAACTGCTTGGAAAATTTTATGAGAGCATCTTTCCAACACAATTTACCCTATTTTCCTGGGCTCTTGCCTGGCTCAGCAACATCAGCAGCCAATGATCACATTTCAGAGAATTGGTCACTCATGCAATAAAATTGTCTGTTGCACCACAGAGCAGCAGGACCACTTTAAACAACAAATACAAACTCTATTTCATAAAACAGAACTGGACGGTGGGGCTCAACTGCTGGATTTGGCTATGCCAGAAGTCTATGTCTTTAAAAAAAAAAAAAAAAAGGCAACAAAAAACTACCTCCAACGTGCTACTGGACACGAAAAGTCCAGCCTAAGGAAGCTAATGAGCTCAGACCGCCAGCAGCCAGAAGAATATATGAGAATATCAATATGAATATATATAAATACATAATATATATTATAAATATACAAATATACCTCTGCTGCTTTGTTTTTGCTTAGGCTTTCACTATCAGTCACGTTCAGAGACTGGATACTGATGGGATCTTTGATCGTGCAGATCTGGTTTTAAATTTTTCAGAAGGTTATTGGAGGCTCACACATGCATTCTGCAGCCCTTTGTCTCACCCCACCTTTTTCTGAATGGCCTATGTTTGATATAGAAAAAAATAATGAAATTAAGCAAAGAAAGAATCCCCCTTTACAAAGGAAAAAATATTGTACTGGCACGTAGGTCTACTTGAAACACATTTGTTGTTTCACAGGAATGCATGTCCAATAGTCATTTTTATTTTTGTAAAGTGTAGCAAAAACATTAATTCTAAGCATGCATTTGTCAGTTGTGCAAATTCCACAAATCAGGTTTCAAAGCATTACGAAGTTTTCACACTTTTCTTAGGCAAGTCACACATGAGCCCAAGGAAGAACAAAAAAACAGTACAGCTAATGAAAAAACAATATTGGAAATTTGTTTTGACTATAAATGAAAAGTACAAAAATTAAAATACTGTCCTTAAAACCCAGTTTAAATTAAAAGTTAAGTTTCACAGAGAATACAAAGAGACTGTATTTAACCACATCCTACATTGATACTGAGGGAAATGGGTATTAATCCCTTTCAGCTACATGTTCTTCAGTAATACATAACAGTCCATTCAATGTAAGGGAAAAAAAAAACCAAACCCATAAACAAAGCTGCAAACAGAATAACTGATGTACAACAGATTTAGGAAGAATAATAATTAAAAAAAAAAAAAAGAAGATATTTTGACTTGCAAAGAAAATAATCTTAATTGCACAAACTCCCTTTTCTTTTCAACAACGCCCTCTGCATTCCTACCTCTTTGCGCGCTAAAAATTTTACCTTGCCACGTCATCTTGAGCCGGCAAGGAGCGTGGGAAGGGTCCAATTGCGTAAGATGTTATTAAGGCGGCAAAGCTGGCTACTTAACTGAAGATACTTAAATACTCAAAATAATTCCACAGATTAGCCAGCGACTCTCAGAGCGGAGAGCTGCCCACCTGTAGAGTCATAAAGAGTTGCTCAAATACACCCTCTCCATGTGCATTCTCTGCCAGGTATCCGTACCCCAAGGGTTGACGGTGGGAGATGCCGAGCCTTGTGTGTTTACCGTGTTTACCACCAGGCAGAATAGGACTCGTCACTACTCTGGGTACACCCACACAGTTCCAAGCTATGGAAGAATTCCCCAACCATGGCACTAACTATGGACTATCAATAAGGTAAGTATGTGCCCCCTCAAAAAAAAAAAAAATTAATCACACGTATCAAATATTTTTTCTTCACAGCAGCACAACTTCCAAGGACACCTAGCAGTATTGATATCCCTGAAGAGGCATCTGCTCGAGATGCTGCAGCTAAAGGACAGTCCCTAGTGGAAATATGTGAAGAATCCCACATGATAGTCCTTCAGCTGTCAAGCACCAGAGTGTGTTTTAGAACAATCTGGGCTAATTTTAATTTTTCAGATACTTTCTCATAGACCCAGACCTACAGAAAATTGGCACAAAATACTATATACTAGCTAGACATTAGAAAATACTTGTTTCTACAAGGGAGGGTTAAAAAACCCAAATCAACCACACACCACGGGAAAAATTGGATACAGCAATGCACTGTTCTGAGAAGACAGTCCTATAAGTATAGGTATACACAGCTACAGTTATCTTGACATGGTCCTGAACATGCATTCTCTTTCCCATACCCAATACATTTTTGGGAGGGGATGGCTTTTGCTTTTGGGGGTTTGGGGCTCTTTCTTTTGCTTGCTGAGTGGAGGTGCTTTTGTTTGGATTTTTGTTTGAGGGGATGGGTAAGGGTGTTTTGTCTTCTTGTTTCTTCTTGTTTCTTGTTTTCTTTTCTGCCCTGTCTGCATATTTTTCTGTTCTTCTTGCAGCAGCAGTGCCAGTCACGGGAAGCAAGCATTAAGCAATGCACTGGAGAGAGAACTAAGAACACAGGCTCTTAGTAAACATCAGGAAATGATTTCCATATTAGAAGTCAGGAAGCTTTTCACACATTTCTCCACAGCTCTTTGTGCCAGATTCTGCTGAAGAAGAGAATCTGCTGTCATGCCATACAAATGTGAACAAACTTATCAACAACTAGATTAGGCCCACCCAGCAACCACCTCATTTATTAGTGCAGGAGTTTCTCGCACTACTAATTTCAGAGCTGCAGCTGCAGACCCCACCAACAAGCTGGTCACAGTCCATCTTCAAAATGGGTGCTTTCACTTGTCCTCACAGAACGCTACTGGGAAGTCACATATGCAACACACAGAGAAAAACTTCAGAGATTTATCTGTACACATTCTCTCAAGATTAATGAAAAAGTCAAAGAAAACATTGAAAGAATCTTAAAGTGGAACTATACTGACACAGTCTCGTGCAGAAGAAAAATTCTGCTACATCACTATTACTTGAGAATTTAAGAAGTAATCTACCCCAATGACTGCCATTATGCTGTCATTAAACTAGAGAATACTTGTACTTTTTGATTTGTTAAGGCACACTAGCCTGTATGCTGCCTTTCATCTTTGTTTTCACCTAAAACCCCGTAAATCGGTTGCTTGACAAAATGTTAAGTTTGTGCCATAAAGAGAGAGTTCTTTCTTAAGGCACAGCCCCAGAAAAACATCTAAGATAAGAGAAAACAGTTTGAAAAAATCTTTCTAAATTTCTGAAGCAAAGCTAAAATCAAAGCAGAGTAGCAAGGGGAAATGAGTTGTTGCATCTGATTTTATGCACACTCAAGAAACACAAGCAATGCAATTCGTGAACAACAAAGACTGAGGGCACGTGTGCAATACATGGCAAGAGGGTGTATAAATAAAACACAACCACACCACCATATGTAGCAGCCTTTCATATTATCTAAGCAAATAGAAATTCACAGACTAGCTTTCTACAAGATTGTTATGGTTTGAAGAACCCAAAGTTTATTGTCTTTTAGACAATTATTCTGTCACCCGACAACCCCTCCCTACCTGGGAAGGGGAATTGGGAAAAAACAAGAAAACACGAGGCTCGAAATATAAATAGTTTTAATAGGATAAATAATTAACACTAATAATACTAAAGAACCAGTATTGATCCTGATACCAATATAGAATATACAAGTATAATACTCATCCCATCCTATCAGCAGGAAGCCATGTGCTCCCAGCAGGGGACAGCAAACATGGGACCCTGCAAACACAGCGGCTTTGGGAGGAAGGGAAAGGCAAGGGGTCCAGCGCCAGGGCAAGGAGTTCTCAGGATGGCAGCCATCATGGAAGAGAAAAACTCCTCAAAAAACTTTCTAATTTATACCGAATGTGATGTTCATGGTATGAAATAATCTGTTGGCCAGCTTGGGTCAAGTGTACAGGTCTTGCTGCTCCTCATCCCGGCACCCATCTAGCTCAAAACCAGAGGCTATAGGAGTATATAGTATATATTTTCACAAATACAGACACTAGAGCCTTCTAAAAATGTAGTCTTCCCAAACATTAGAAGAGACCTCATTGAAAAGTAAAATTACTGAAAAAGAAATTAGTACTGTGTCACTCAAACCAGGACAAAGATACACATTTTGTTAGGTACCCCCTGACTCCCCATAGAGGGTGCACTAGCCCACTGCTGCGGAACGGCACTGGAAGCTACCAGGAGGTCCAGCCCCACAGTAAACACTTGCTTTGCTGTGGGCAGGAGGGTTTCTGGTTCCTCCTTCTGTTCTAGCACCAAGCTGGTTCCCATTCACTTCTGTGCCAAGCAGAAGGACCCGGCTCTTTGGGATCCATCCTGGCCCGCTGTTCCCTAGCGCAGGTTTGAGCCCACCAGCAGCAGAGCGCACCCATGGCCTCCTGAGTAGCAGGAACACTGCTCCTTCACGGCACTCATCCCTGCTGTGACTCAACACACCTCCCCAACAGAAACACAGGGAAATCCAAACCAAGTCCCAGGCACAAGCTAGGAAATTACAGGTCTCCTGGGCCAGGAGGGGGAGCAGCACTAATTACAATGCAATTAACTTTCAGTGCAAGTTTCATTGTCAGTAAGGGATAGGAAAGGCTGAGGTTGCTGTTCTGCATTTGGTATTCCTAATTCATATAACACTGTCTTCTGTGAAATAGTTACAGTTGATATAGATTATTTATTTGGGGGGAATATGACCTATATACATTGGTTAGCTAAATTATTATCTGATCAACACCTATAAACACTTAAAGGATGGGTGTCAAGAAGAAGGGGCCAGTCTTTATTCAGTGGTGCCCAGTGAGAGCACAAGAGGAAATGGGCACAAACTTGTACATAAAAAGTTCCATCTAAACATGAGGAGGAACTTCTTCACTGTGAGGGTGGCAGAGCACTGGAACAGACCCCCCAGAGAAGTGGTGGAGTCTCCCTCTCTGGAGACATTCAAAACCTGCCTGGACATGTTCCTGTGCAACCTAACTGCTCTAGGAGGACCTGCTTTGGGCAGGGGGTTGGACTAGATGATCTCCAGAGGTCCCTTCCAACCCCATATCATTCTGTGATTAGTATTAAGCCAGCATTATTTGATAGAAGCCTGCAAGAGTCTGCAAGGTCTCATGTAAGCTGGATCCTCCTTGCACAGAGAATGGAAGCACTCAAGTGTCAAAAAACATCTAGAAAACAGGAAAGTGCGTGCGGGCATAACATCCATCCAAGCTAGTAAATCTGTATTAAGGATCAGGCTAAGTTTTGGGCCTTCTCTTTTACACCAGATACATCTACCTTAGAACAGGGGAGGAGAAAGCAATCTGCTATCATTTGTACACAGGCTAATAATGATGCTTACAGATAGAAATACAAAGGAAAAGGCATTTCTCCTATGTAAAACATAACCTCAAAACAACCAGAGACGAACCAAAATTAAATTAGTGCTAATTCGGTTTAGGCAATCTTGAAGTTATTCTTTTAGGAAGGCAACTGCATAGCTACAAACTGACTATCCCAAACGGCATGTGGCACCACTTCATCAGCAACCTCCCCTGTGGGATGGTAATTCTGAGGGCTGGGTGGAGTACTTGGGCACTAACGACACACACACTAATTCCCAATTATTCTTCTATGCAATACCCTACAGTGTTGCAGTTTTTTCCCTTGTTAAATATCTGTCAGTTTCCACATTTTTTCAGTAGGTTTTTAATAGCTTAACAACTGCTGCCTGGATTAAACACTACGTTAAATAGGAAAATTACACAGAGCAAGACAACACTAGGGACATCAGTGGTGTTGGTCGTGATAAAATAGGTCTCCGTGAACAAAATGTGAGAAGAGACTCATCCATCTCATCTACTGGTAAAGCAGAGACCAGTAAAGAAACAGCACAAAATAAACTTCAGTACTAGTTAAGCACTTGACTTTTATTAGGGCTTCTCTCTACCGAAATTACACAGCACAATCAGACAGACAGGAACTTTAACTACAGAGCTTTCCCAGCTACTTGGCACGTACAGGAAAGCTTTTGATTTTAGAACACTTTCTTAGTAGAAGTCGTTGAAATAATTCAAGGTTAGATGAAAACCAAAGCATAGTCAGAAGCTGTACTGTATAATCTACAAATTACATCCTCTTGTTCTACTTTCTAGGGCTCCTGTTGCCAAAATCGCTGAGGCCCTTTGCTCCACTTCTAGATATTCTCCTGGAGAGGTACAGTGTCCAAAACTGGCTGCATCTCTACACAACACCATGCCCAGTGGGACTCTGTCATGATGGGAATAGCAACTACATCAGTGCACAGACACCATCCTGTAATCTCTAGTGCTACTGCCAGAAACTGAGCAGCAGCTGGAGGCCTCTCCAGCCCTGCAGTCACCCACTGGTAGAGACCAACTCAGAATTTATTCACCGGGTAGTTCCTTAGAGAAGCCCAAAACCTATGGTATAGCCTCTGAATTTACCATAAGACAAAGTCTTATAAACCCCATGAACTACAACAACTTTACTGAACTCAGAAACTTGGCCACATAGAAGATGCAGAAGATGTTCTAAACGCACCTCAGAAACCATTCAATACGGTCAAGGTAGAGTGTGGAGATGCTGATGAAAACTTCAAGGTGTTAAAAGACTTAACAAAATACACATAGCCAAATATCATATTTATATAAAGAAATACTCGCTAGATCTTGAGCTAAAACAGTAGTGGATGGCAAGAAGTGAAAGGCTAACTATCAAGAGTGAGAAAATTAACAGCTCAAAAATTTAAACATTACTGTGGCTCAAAAAAAGGCACTCACCACAATAGCCAGTTCTATTAGTGTGAACAACATTTCTGACATCAGACTTTTTTGGCAAGTGTCATTAAGTGCTACTACCAAATTGTGATCTCCAACATACTCTAACAATTCAAATCAATTGTAAAAATTATGACATTTTTCAGTTGCTAAAGCTACAATAATATGCAGTTTAAAATCTTCATATAGTGTAACATGTATGTAAAAGCCTTATACATAACCAATATAATACATGCAGTTTTTCAAAGAAGTTATAAAAAAAGTTATCAGGGAAGTAGTTTTTATTGAAAGTACTAAAAATAATGAAAAAACTGTTCCAGTTCAATTCCTAGAATCAATTTTGGACAATTAAAAGATACTTGAAATTCACATTCATTTTGAACCTGCAACACCAAAGTTCAGTTGTGTTCTATATGTTTTTATACACACACACACTGAATACTGATATTGCTGCTAAAGTTACAGCTCTTTTTCAAGGATTACCTATATATACTACATTTGAAACAACAAAGCATAGTCTCATGACAAATGTCATCATGAAGTATCCAGTGTTTTTAAGTATTTTGAACACTTAGCATTGAATGATTGACTGTAAGGGTGAAAACCCATTGTTCTCCAAAATATCCAATAAGACATATACAATGCTGATAAAAATTCAACTATTGCACAATTATGAATTCAAGAGCACAAGAGGTGGTATTTTGCAGAGAGCTTGCTGTCCCGGGACAACAGAAACATCCTTGGTATTTACAAACACGAAAATGGCAATGTTTACAATAGTTCTTAGTGCACAGAAAAAAATTCCACAAACATTTGATTTTTAGCACCAAGAATACTTCCTGTGCAGGCGAACTTCAGCGGCTACATCTCAGTTGTACGCAAACAGCACAACTGGCAATCTGCTCTATTTCACTGTTTCAGGGAGTTTTAAATATGGCAGGCCCAGCACAGCACACACCATGAAGGTAAAACTGTGAAATCCTTAATCCCATGGAGTGTTCAATACAAGTTGAAGAGAAATGAGAACAGGTTTGATTTGCCAGCTCTGAAGATGCCCTGCGACTGTCTTTCCCCCCCTGCCCTCAAAGAGTCAGGGCTTCATAGCCAGGCTCCCACGCTGCTGCAACCCAGATAATGCAGTGCATTTTGCGGAATATGTAATAATTTACATTTGGTATAAAATTCCACATTCCATGCATTATTGAAAAAGCTATTTTTAATAATTTATCCTTGATGTATGTATTGTGCACTGAGAAAGACATTCTTGTCATAATCCTGACTTTATGCTAGTAAGCAAAGACTAGACTTTTGGAAGCACATGGAAATTAAATGAACCCCAATGTATTCTGAATTTACTACTGTTTAAGTGTGTCTTCACTAGGAAGAATGGATGCAGCTCTTCCTCCATCACATAGCAGGCTAACAGTCAGATTTCGGTGTTAAGACACAGAAGCTGAAGTCCACTTGCAGTCCTGCCATGCCACAACAACACTGCATGGGCAGAAGACAGTGCTTCTCACCATCCATCTTCTGTGGAGGCTTAGTACCACTAGGCTTGT
The DNA here is from genome assembly GCA_013400055.1 of Nycticryphes semicollaris. Taxonomy (NCBI): domain Eukaryota; kingdom Metazoa; phylum Chordata; class Aves; order Charadriiformes; family Rostratulidae; genus Nycticryphes; species Nycticryphes semicollaris. The sequence continues at coordinate 291,057 of VXBJ01000267.1, forward strand.
GCTTCTGCTCCCTTCCAGCAACAAGCGTGTGGAACGGAGGCCACAGAATTGCCCCCTCTCCCACATACTTTGCACCTACACCTGCAGGGAGATTCAGAGTTTTATTAAACACTTCATAAGGATAAAAACAATTTTACTTTTTGCCTCACCAGCACAGCTTGTCTGCCTAAAGACTCCCCTACTCACACACAAGTGCTACAGGTTTAATTTACATTATGCCTACCCCTTTAATCAGGTGTTGCTGTTCAATTACCAACAAACTAGGATTTTTAAACACAATGACACTTCATATGTTCTTAACGTAACATCATAGTTTCAAAATGCAACTGCTTGAAGATCTTATCTGTGAAGTACTTTTGGCTTACTTCCCCCAGGTCCCTAATCCAATTTCACTTGTTAGAAGGTATTTTATTAACAGTTCAAACAAAAGTTCCTCAGGAATATTAGATAGCACTGTAGAATCAAGGACCTTCAAATATATGGTATAAAATCTGGCAATATGGACATTTCAGACAACTTATTTTCACACTAATTTTAATTTTACTTAATTAAATCCCAAATACTTATTTTTATGTCTGACACCTCTACCATCTTCCAATTAATGCCAGAATTCACAAAAGAGTTTTTTGTTGTCATTGTTTTGTTTTTTAATCATGATAGCATTTCATTGCTGGTTTTGGTCTGAACCTGTACAAGTTCTAAATGTGCCCACGTTCTCTATTTACACTTGTTCAACCTGCTTGATTTTCAGATCAACTGAGGCAGTTTGCCTTCTGCAGCTGATGGGATGAGGCCCCAGCCATGGGAGAACCTCTCCCTTTCACAGGCTGGGTCAGCAAAGTAGTGGCTTGGCCAATCTTTACATGCTCAACAGCACAGAAGACTTCTTCCCCCCTGCGTCTGCTATAGCCACTTCACTCATGTTGGGTGCCACGAGCTGATGGGGAAGGTAGCCTTCACCCACAAACCAGCTCTCCTTCACAGACAAGGATGATGCCAGATGGAAGAGAAAGGAGCTGATGTACAGGCTTCACTTTCAGTCACGTTGATTTATAACTAGTGCTACTTGCTCTTCCAACAGAAACACACAGTCATATTTTCAAAACGGGCACAGTGGGAGTAGTGAGATACAACATTTACAAATACAGCATTGTAGCTACCACTGATATTTTCTGCAATTAACGTACCCAGAATATCCACACTCACATCCACACAGACGTATGATGAACAAATCTTTGTGACATAAATATCACTGTAGTGTAAAAAATTAACACATTTCAGTAAATCTATTTTAATGTATGAAAAATAAAAGCTGCTTCCCAAAATTTTAGCCATGACAAACTTAGGGCTGTAGTTCAACCTGAAAAAAAATAACTGCAGCAAGAACCAAGAGCTCTTTTGCCTTCAAGATTTTGAAATAACTTCTCTTCTGTTCAAACTAAAGCAATCTAAAGACTAAGAGAGCCATCATCTGAACTCTGATTTAAGCTGTTGCTCCTACCATCACAATTAATTTGAAATCAGGCTGACATTACTAGACTCTCCAGCAGGTACACAGCACCTTTGAATGCTCCAGGTGTTTACCTTGTCTTATGTCACTTGGAAAGTCTCTAGCTCAGAAAAACAACCAACTGGAAAGCTATCTGCCATTTCATTCACTCCCATCCCCATAATAATCCTCTGGGTTTTAAAAAAAGTTTCAAATTTACAGTAACCCTGCCATTCTTTTCCACAGCATGCAAAAAAAAAAAAAAAAAAAAACACACCCACCCACACACCACCAAAAGCACAAAAAAATAGAACCCCACGCCATTACCAAAAAATCTACTCTTATTTTCTGCTTCTATGAACAAAAAATAAGAAGACATTAGAGACTACATTATGTTCACTAGAAAATAATACGAGACTTGAAACTACATTTGTTATCAAATAGCTATAGAACCATGAAGTTACGATGAGCTAAGATTGCCACTCCTGGGGGGTACTTAAAATGATTTTTGTTAGTAATCATGAAATAGAATTTAAAATAGGAAGTCAATTAAACAATGAACACTATGCCAAAAAGTGCAAACAAAATCTTGTCAAATCAACACAGTAATTTGTTTGCAGACACAACCCACAACAGCTTATCATGACATTAAGTTCCGTTTGCTTGGATAAGAACATAAGGCAGCAATCACAGCCCTGCAACTTTAAAGAGGGGCAGGGGGAAATCGTTAAGTGTCCCAATTCACTTGTAATAGCAATTCTTTACATTATCAGGACTCTTCTCTTATATATACTACTGACAGTAACCATGCTCACAAGTATAGCAGCTGACTTTGAACACACTGACCTTGAGCAAGCAAATGACCTTAGCAGCATGTACTTCTGGCTTATTTCATTGCAAGAGCGAAACAGCCTCACCATCTATAGTAGTCTAGAGTCTCTGGCCACCACCCCTGACTATTTTAAGATATCCCAATACACTTCAGTGATGCACAGTTCAAAGTGATAGAATAACATCTGCTAGCATGGTGAAGTGCAAGTTGTTTACAGAGGCATTTTTAGCTTGTTCTCGTACTGTGCTTCCTTAGCTGACCAAAAACTCAATTTATTAACAGAACTTTGCTTGTCATTTAAACATCTAAACCCCAAAATTTAAAAACACAAAACAAAAAACACTTTAAACAAGAATTTCAGGCATTGTGAAAGGAGAAAACCCAAGACATTCCACTCTAGATAAAGCTTATTTAGAAACTTCAAGTATGTGACAGCAACGGGTGGACTTGAAAAAGCAGTTACTTCCCAGTATGTCCATTTTGCATAACTTCTTCCCTTGGTCATCCCTATAAAGAAAATCTGTATTCCACCAGGTGTTTATACAAGTTATTAACTGATATTTAAAACATATATGAGGTGCATATTGATCTGATGTTAGGAAAAGATAATCAACAAGTTACTCGGATGCAATAAATGTGATAGTCACTGAGTCATAATTCATAACTACCCACCACGTCAACAATCCTAACCTACAAAAAGAAAACACTCAATTTAATAAAAACACTCTAGGGACATCAGCCTATGTTCTCCAAAGTCCCTGGAGTGACAAGGACTACGTCTAATCAAGTTACAAAGGCCAGTGAGAAAACAAGCCTCTCCAGGAATTTATAGCCATGAGAATTCTTTTCTAATTTTGAAGGAATGTGGGCAAGAAAGTGAGAGAACAACAGATTACATAAATTTCATAAATTTGAGAGGGACAAAACCAGCATAAGCCACTGGTGGTTCATCCTGAAACTAAGCATAAAGCTGAAAAAGTTCCACTAGGACAGCTTTTTATTTACAACAGCCTCAGAGCACGCACATAGCCCTCACTACAGCCCAGCCCATGGGATATAATTAAGCCACAAAACTCAAGTACTTCATTGTTTTTCCAAAACTCTTTAAAACAGAGGAGATTGCACCAGATCAAATCACTCTGTGAAGCTGCAGAAGAACTAACTGGGTGAGTGAAAGCACTGTCAGGATCACAGGACATAATGATTATCACTCATCCTCCATCCTCTCTGATCCTTCATGGGAGAGGAGGGGAAGAGGAGAAGAGGGGGAAAAGCCTGCTCTCATCCAACAGGAATACATCCAACAGCGATTTTTCCATGTCTCTGAGCTCTGCTGCAACACTGGTGACATTTGGCATTTTGTCTGGAACAAGTCTGTTGATTAGCAGCTATCCTTAGTTGGAAGGCTGGAGGGAGGATATCACTGTCCGATTCAGGAATGAGTTGACTCCACTAAGTGCATCTACTCACATCATTTGCTTTTCCTTATGGGCACACTGCTGAATAACTAGGATCATATTTTACTGCTGTCACCAGCAAAGCAGAAAAACATTTCCAAGCCATGAGCGTCCTTTAATAACCAGACACCTTCCATTTTGCCAGCATCACTCAAGTTGTCCATCAGCCTACCGTTCAGCTGATGCCCTGTTTTATATGGAGATCAATTATATTGCTTACCATTCATTTAATTCTTTCCAATGGATTTTGCTGTGCTAAACAACAGTTCACTTAGGGACTACTGGACACCAAGAGGAGCGTCCTTTCATCAGGAAACTAAGTGCTTGCTTTCCAAACAGTTTCAGTAAAATTTCCAGCTGTACTCTAACAGCAGTATAATCTGACACAGCATGATGGAGCAGATGTTTCATTTGGAGACAGGAGGGGTGAAAGATAGGATATGCAACTGTTGCAGCAGCCACACAGGTAACTGGAGCAGCAACTGTTCAACACTCTTTGGAGGATGCGTATAAGGAACACACAATGAAGTAACACAATCTCACTCCTACACCTGCAATGGCTACTGTTAAGCCTGTGATATTTAAAGGATTTTATGAATTGATGGGGTTCGTAGGGTTTACTGAAGTCTCATTTTCAAAATTATGTCTTTTAGGAAGATAATCCCAAAGCAAATCAGCATGAAGGTGGTTCTCCTTGAAAAAACAATTAAGCAATAACTCCTCCCAACCAACAACAAGCCCTAGAACTCATGAAGCTCTGCGCACACAAACATTGCTACAGCTCTCCCTTAATGATCTATGCTCAATGTGCAATACCAACATGGTGATGCATTTTATGCGTTGGTGCTACAGCCAAGCAAAGGGGAGAAAAGTATCAGAGAAGAAAGAGGATTCATCATTACCAAACTCTGCCACACAGATGTTACCATTAGATAGAACTGTGCATCTTCTATAATAAAGATTTACCCACTCTGAACAATGGCTGAATGGTATAACAAGCATCACTAACTGTCATGTGGGTATTAGCTGTTGAGTAAAACAGAACTCCTTAACCACTACTGCTGCACACAGCTAACTTAAAGAGGGGAAATTATACACAGGTTTCAAGAGAAGTTTTTCTGGAAAAAACCTACTGGAGGAAGTATCAGAAGAAAGGCCAGGTCTGCTGCAAAACCAGAACTAAAGAGTTATCTCTCAACTCAGAAAGCTGAGAAGACCATTGCCCATTGCTTCTCACAGCAACAGAAAGTAACTGGGCTCCCTGAAGCCAAAGGGCAGGACCACCTTGACCATTTCGGATCACTCTTCTTGGAAGTTACAGCTCTTCTTGGAGCCTGCCACTTCAAAGCCCTTCTTCTCATACATGCCTCCCTAAATACATTTAACCTTAGGAGAGAAGCAAAACAAAGGGAAATGTCTTTGAGGGAAGTACTATTCCCTGGGAAAACTTTCTGCCTCACCAGATGAGTGCAAGACACCAGACTTAGAAATAAGAGAAATGTGTTGATTCCCCTCCTCCATAGCCTGTGCCATGTGACAAGGTGAAAAGCAGCTCTCAGTTTTGGATGCAACACTTGCCTATTTGTGATTTGGGGCACAGCTGACCAAAAGAAGAGTGACATACTTATCATACCATTTCCATATATGACAAAAGCTTGATCACCTACGCTGGATGTAAGGGTTTTTTTCCTTTTCAAAATGTACACACTGCATAGTTATTTACCTACTTAGATCACTCATAAAAGGTCAACAGTCTTAAAGTGTGAGGCCAGCAGCAAAGAAAAGGCTTCAAATAGAAGCTCTCTCTAACCCACAGCTATTAAAATCCAGATCAGCATAAAAACAGCATGTAAGCACAGACACTGTATTTTAGGGAATGAGTATTCAGAATAACATTTCTTCTTTAAAACAAACAAAAAATAATAATCTATGACTTCAGACGGTGTACTGTGGTTAGCATTTATTCATATCCATACTCTAATTTGTAGAAATACATAATAACCAGGAGTTTTCAAAAGGTCTGTCAAAAAGTACTTTTATACTTGTTTTAGCTATTTTATTATTTTCTCTTGTTTGACAAGGCTGAACTAGGAAGAGAAAACATAAAATGGGTATCACACCATGTCACCATTTTTCTGCTCCCTGTATGCTTTTGAATTTAAATTAGTCTTACTTTTTTTTACAATTTCTCCTCATACAAAACCACTGTAAGCTTTTGTCACCTCTTTTTCTGCTATAGACTAAGGCAAGTAAGGTAAGTCAGCTCATTATCCATTCACCTGCCTGCTTACGTTCCCTGCCTTAAGTAGTAAGAGGATTAGGACTTATTTTTCCAATTCATTACTCACTTCCTCTTACAGATGTAAAATACTGATACTACTATTCAAAATAAACAACATAACATTAGATTTTGTGGCATTCATCATTCTTGCAATAATTAGCTGATGACAGCCCCATGAACTGGAAAAAAAAAAGTAGTGAAAATTTCTAAAAGAAAAAAAAAGAAAAACAAAAAAACCCAGAACCATACAAACAACAAAACCCCCTTTCCTTTACTCACTTCTGCAAATCTTTATGGGTTTCTCTTGAGCATTCAGCGTACACCTCTACAGACACCCAATGTGCAGATGTTTTCCACAGAGAAAGGGCAAATACCATGAAATACCATAGTTGAAAATAACCATGGCATTAGTTACCAGTGCTGCCAGAAGTAACTGCTCCTCCATTCTCCCCAGGCCACCTCCCTCTGGCAGACACGGGGTGAACAGAACGAGGGATAGGAATGGGGTGATCATCCCCCACGGAGCAGGATGGCACCAGCACAGCAGGACCGAGAAGCAGCACCCTGATACTGTCAACAAGTTGTGTCATTTAAGGGCATTTTATTCCATACTTTTCCAAAACCCCAGACCCTAAAATAGTCATTTAAAAACCAAAATGCTTCATCTTAATAACTTTCTTTAAATTTTTGGCTGAGCACTTTCACACATCAGAAAGGCCAAGCCACACTCACACCAACTGACATCCATATGGACATTTCCTAGGTAAAAGCAGAGCATTGTGCCTGTCACTTGGGGAAGCAGTCTCACGCACTGTCATCTCTGACCATTCCCTGCTGGTAAGAATTACAGGAAAAGACCATGATAATACACATACCGCTTAGCACAGAAACAATTTTCAAAGAATGTACCCAAGAATACAGATGGGATCAAACCAATAAAAGAGGTGCTACAGCATTTTAAAACAAAACATTTCCAGTATGACTAACTGGACTATTTTAGTCTGAAGCTTTAAACAGCAAGAAAACATTTATTTAAATAGATTTTAAATAACCTAAACAAACACATAGCACCACTGAGCTTAATGGGACAAAATAAAAGAAAAAAAGAGAGATATTTCAATGTACCAACTGCTGTTAAATTTTCTTAAAGGGTTTGTTTCAACATGTCATAGTCAAACAAGTCCAACCAGCACTATCACTCCCACCCTTTCCTAATACAAAAAAACCACTTAAGTATAGTTATATTTTATGAAGTAGCTCCTTATTTGATTGACAAGAAACACAATCTCTTGCAAAATAAATTCCATCTCGCTATAATATATTCTCTGAAGATCCTTTTCAGTCCTCTTTAAGGCTTTTCTCTTTGAATTTCCTTAACATCATCTATTTTGAGACCTTTTGTCAATCAAATCCCTATTTTCTGATTATTATATACACTAGTCAGGTGCTTCCAAAGCAATGAAAAGAACATTTGAGAAACTGCGTGACAAGCTACACAAAGTTAAATTGAATCACTCAACTGATAGAAACCCATGCGTCCACAATGAAATCCAGCATGCTAAAACCCTTTTCAGAAGTAAACTTACTGCTGAAAATAATTTTGTCGTTTTGTGGTTGGTTGTTTTGGGGTTTTTTTTTCCAAAATTAATTCAGTTTCAAAATTATCTCAACCAGTATTTAACTTAATCATAACAACAAAACTATTCAAGTAGGATAGATCCTAGCATATTTTCTTTTTGCAAGTCCTTTTTACTTTCAAAAAAATACTGATTTAAATGTTACTTTATACAAGGATTACGAAAGTATACAAGATAAAAGAATATGATCTACTGAGCAGCCTGAATATTTACAAAGCACTTAAATGCAGCTTAGTAACTGGAGAATTGTGGTTGCGCATGATATATGGGTCTATGTGAGTATCATTCAACATCACTGAGCTAAGACAAGCATATACACTCACAAGTCTTATGCTTGAGATGGGAGGGGAGAGTATTTTCGAATGTACAACCACAAGAATCTGTGTTACTCACACTTCAGTGCACGTAATGCAATACAAGCACCCCAAATGCACTCAAGGTGCGAAGGAGCTGCACACTGATCTTGTCAGCGTACACATCTGCTCAACCTAGTAAGCATGTAAAAATTCTATATAAAGAAAAAAACAACAACTAAGATTTCTGTGTAGGCATTTCAATAAGCACAACAACACTATGTCTAATGAACCATCTGAAAAAGAAAAAGCAATCTGGAACTAGTTAGTTGAGAACAAAGTACTACAACAGGAACACCCGGCCTGGCTGTCCACAACCTCTCCCTTTGTCAGTTCTTGGAGAGGCAGAAATGGCAATAGCTCAGAATAACCTGCAATTGCTTCAATAAATAAAAATCAAAAATACATTAAAAAAAAAATCACTCTCAGACCATGTATTTGAGTATCTGCTGAATTACAAATTTGTACAGAACAGCTGATGCAAGACAGTCACATTTGTCTAGAACCTCAGAAAACTCATGCCACGTTTTCAGGACTTACACATTTTTGTCCTGATGGGCCCAAAAATACTGTCTCTTGAGTGGTGCACAGCTATTACACCAAAATGACTCTCAAGTTAACTAATTTCTTATTTCCTGTTGTGCACATTTTTGTATAATGTGCATTTGCATCAATTCACATAATTTCCAAATTTAATTTTCTGTTGACGAACTTTGTGTAGTTTTTAAACCTTTAGTTGCAGTTTGTAATTAAGTAATGAGGAAATGCAAGCGAGTTAGAACACTTTAAATGAGCACTGTACATGAAGTGTTCTTGTTTACAAGCTACAGCCAAATAATAGTTGGATTTTTCTGGCATGAACTCCAAGCACTAATTTCATCAAGCTTAGAACTGAACTGCACAAGTTTTTAAATATTTTACAGCTACTCATCTTGGAAGTAAAGTTTTCCTCAAATTACTCAAGTGTCCTAGTTTACTAGCTTTTCACCAAATTTGCAGAGACAGGCAATATGCAGCAAATACTATTGCCAATGATGCAAAGCAGAACTGAGAAAGGTCTTCAATCAAGACAATTTCAGCTTATAATGAAAACAAAAAGATCTCAGATGCTAAATATTAATTGTTTTTACACGTCACACTGGTTGAGTAACTATATGAAGAAAGGATTAAAAAACAAAATATGAAATGTACCTCCATTTTGAGGCCAATGTAGAATGCAATCATGTAAAATTTTTTTAAATGCCTGCCTGGTATCACCTTAAACATTTAAGTATCCTACCATTCACTAACTCCAGAAGTTCACTGACGTCCACAACGGCTGAAGGCACTCAATCAGAGGTTTATAAGAACTAAGCAAAATATTTACAAGTGCTGGAGAAAAACAGAGGCGTTTACATAATCTTTGGCAACAGGATATAAAAATATGGCACTTCTAGTACACTGTCCAGCTGCTTAGAGAAAAAACCTTATCATGTTTGGAAGGCAGGAAAGGCACCCTAGTCAAGTAAGAGGAAGCTAATGTTTTTTTCTATTTTCCTTTTAAAAAGTCTCATCAGAGGTCTCGTAAGTGATTACTTCAATCACATACTTCTAGAAAAAATAACAATATGAAAATATTCAAAGCAAGTATTCACATCTACAACAGTAACCAACCACTTAGTATGGCCTTCATTCTTAGATGGTCCTTATGTTTTCCAAATTATTCTTATTAGTTATCTGGAAGAGGATTTAAGCCATTAACTTTAATAAGTGCTAAAACCTTGTTCCATGAAAAGTTAAAAACAAGGTAGAAGACACCTACCTGTAATACCGAGATTGTAAATAGGTTGAACAAATGGTCTTTGATACATGGCTGGCAGACCCAAAATCTATTACTTTAACCCGGTAAGGCTGCCGAACAGGATCCACCAACATAATGTTCTCTGGTTTGAGGTCAGCATGAATTAAACCCAGACTTTTCAGTTTTTTCAGTGCAGTGGCCACTTGTTGCAGAATAGGCCGTATTACTTTCAGTTGCAGAGGGCTGAATTTGTTTTGCTTCAGGAAGTCGTATAAATTCTGCTCCAACATCTCAAAAACCAGACAAGTGTGGTTGCGATGCTGAAAGCATTCGTAGGCTCTCACAAAGTTAAATTCATCAGCATTTTCAGTACTTAGTCTTGCTAATATGCTCACTTCTATTTGTCCTTGGCGTGCATATGAAGGATGATTCTTCAAGATTTTGATTGCCACAATCTCATTTGTCCCCCTTTTCCAGCACTTCACTACTTGTCCAAAGGTCCCTCGCCCAAGGAAATCAAGAACCTCATAAGTGTTTTTCACAGAGCACAATACCTCATGCTGTACTAACTGGTAATCTCCATCTCCGCTTGTACCACTTGGTTTTGAAGTTGCAGTCGTTGTCACAACTGTCACTGGGTTTCCTACGTTGGTTTGCAACATTGCAGGCAGGATGGACAGCTCATCAACAATCTGCATCGTGCCGTTTTGATTATCCAGCTCCTCACTCTTACGCTTCAATCCACATCGCTGGGGTCCTTCCAGGATATCTGATCGGCTTCCTTGCGTCCCAGTCCGAGGTGCCTCTAACTGAGCTTGCTGCGCCCGCGCTGACAATGCTTTTGTAGCACCTGCAATACTTTTTAAAGCAACAGCATTTGACTGCAACAAAAAGTTCTGTCCTCGAGGTCTGTCAAATGGATTTTTAGTCTGAAAGTATGTACTAACCCTGTGGGGAGAAATGCCAAAGTTTTTACCATTCACATAGATTTGTGGGTAGGTTCTTTCGTGGTACACACAACTGCTTGGTTCTAGCTTGAGTTTCTTCACACTACAAAAGGCACTTGACTGGGTTTGATAAACATATGGTGGATAGACCAAGACTTGTGAGGCCATACCTATGGAGGGAGAGAAAAACAAGAAGTGAGTGAGAATCCTGCATTCACATTTCCAAGCTTTGCAGCAGCTTCCTCGCCTAAAAATAAAAATTAAAACACACGTATATTTTCCAAACGATCTATCTTAAAGTTATTTTGTATTTAGCTTCTTATGGCCAACAGCAAGGTCCTCAGGCCTTACCAGCATGCGCACTTCAGCACACAAGGACTATGGCAGCAGCAGGTTAAAGCAGTAAGTGCTTTTGCCGGTTGCTCAGGGCAGGACTGAGTTAGCAGCAGGCCTCTACTTGGAATTTTTCAAGTTGGGGAACTACCTTTGTGCTATTAAAAACTTATCTTTCACCTAAAAACCCCCAGCATTTCTACATGTAAAAGTACTGTGGTGTTCAGCTGTAAGTCACATAACCAATTCCACTATTTACCAATGAAGGTTTACCATAAATTAAAAGCTCTTAACTGTGAGCCAGTGCTACCTGTTACACAAGGTACCCGACCTACTCATTGTAAGCACCACGGGGCTTCTGAGCGCAGACGGACAAACGACACGACTGTCACTGCTCCAACAATTTTGCCATGATCAAAGTGAAAGTGATCGTGTTGTGTGATGGGGCCCCAGATACCTTGGGGCATGTTATGTTCACATAACAATTGCAGCTTTTTATGTACATTAAGATGCTCAGTAGTCTAATCTATCCACGAAAGGCAAGTGCTTTCTCTAAGTTACACACCATTCTGTTGCAGAAGTTTATGTCCTTTAACACAAGGGGGTACCCAAAGGCACCTTTTTTTTTTTCCCTTCTTCAATTCAGACTTGGAAACTAAGTATTAGCCTCATATTTTCAGATACACCAGTCTTATGAGTTGGGCCACAGACAACATACACTCTAAGATAAGCCATTAAATTAACTAAGTAAGTGTTGTACAGATCTACAGTATATGTCCTTGATGAAGATAACATCTCAGGACAGCAATGATAAATGTAGGCAGAGAACTTATGAGGATAGATTTTTCACATAAAAATTATTTTCAAGTGAATGTGAAAGGAAGAAAAATAATATATTTTTCTATGTATATTTTCTATGTTCTGTAAATACTTTTCATGTATTTTTAAATTATTTTCTTCTGCCAGCACAATGACTTCCTTGCTAAGAGAGACATGAAAATTAGAAGAAAAGACTATGGATAATTTTAACTTCTGAATTCCCAGTAAGGCTTAGATCAAAATTCCAGCTTGAACGACTCCACCTTCCTTGAGATCATCACATTGTCAAAAGGTAGTACAGCCTCTCAGAAAGAACACTTGCATGTTGAAAATCAGTAACAAAGAACAGTTTTGCGCAAGAGGCGGCAGCTTGCCAGCCCAGGAAGCCCCCGAGCACAGCGGCTCCGTTCTGCACCGCCCATGTGACGATGCAGAATTAGTCTTGTTGCCTCCCCAAATTTGTCCCTGATCAGGACACTACGTCTGTGTAAAGCAGGGCCACAAGCCTGTCCAGGGTCACGCTCCACACCATACCTCCCTTTCACAGACGCGAAGCGGAACGTGCCAGCAGAGGATCGGAGGGAAGAGGACAATGGCAGTGGTACCTGGCCCACACACAGAACGAGGAGTCTCAATTCCACTTTAAAGTGCATAGACCTCACCTCCTGGATGCTGTCACTTCTGGCTATCATCTCTGCACTGACCCTGCTATGTTCCATTCCAGACCTGTCAAACATCAGCCTCAGAATCATAGAACAGTTTGGGTTGGAAGCGACCATTAAAGGTCACCTAGTCCAACCCCCCTGCAGCAACTAGATCAGGTCGCTCAGAGCCCTCTCCAGCCTGACCTTGAACATTTCCAGAGATGTGGCACCTACCACCTCTCTGGTAAATTGTTCCACTATTTCACCATCCTTATTGTAAAAAAAATTTCTTCCTTAGATCTAGTCTGAATCGACCCTCTTTTAGATTGAAACTATTACCCTTTGTCTTATTGCAACAGATCCCGATAAAAAAATTTTTCCCCGTCTTTCTTATAAGCCCCCTGCAAGTATTGAAAGGCTCCAGTGAAGTCTCCCCAGAGGCTTCCCTCCTCCAGGCTAAATAACTCCAGCTTTCTCAGCCTGTCCTCACAGGACAGGTTCTCCATCCCTGTGATCATTTTTGTGGCCCTCCTGTGGACCAGTTTCACCAGGTTCATGTCATTCCTGTGATGAGGACTCCAGAGCTGGATGCAGTACTCCAGGTGGGGTCTCACCAGCGTGGAATAGAGGGGCAGAATCTCCTCCCTTGAGCTGCTGGGCACACTTCTTTGATGCATTCCAGGATGTGGTTGGCCTTCTGGTCTGCAAGTGCACCGCTAGCTCATATTCAGCTTTTCATCCACCAGAACTCCCAAGGCCTTCCCAGCAGGGCTGCTCTCAATCCCTTCATCCCCCAGCCAGGGGGATGATAGCACAGGTTGACTTGATCCAGGTGCAGGATCCTGCACTTGACCTTGTTGAACCTCACAAAGTTCACAAGGCTTTACTTCTCAACCTTCTCCAGGTCCCTCTGAATGCCATCCTGTCCCTGAGGCATGTCAGCCACACCACTCAGCTTGATGTCATCTGCAAAACTTACTGACCGTGTACTTGATCGCACAATGTCACTGATGAAGATATTACCAGTACTGATCCCAATATGTACCCCTGAGTGACACCACTTGTTACCAGTCTCCACCTGGACATGGAGCCCTTCACCACTCACTACTCTCTGGATGTGACCATCCAACCAATTCCTCATCTGCCAAACAGCCCTCCCATCAAATCCATGCATCTCAAACTTCTGTGTCACGTAACACTAAATACTACAAAAACGGTGCTGGGAAGACCCTAGTGTAAATGACTACAAGGTTTCAGGGAAGTTATGGCTTATACCTTTCCCATCAGCTCTCAGAGATTAATTCAAAACCAATAATATTGTAATTAAATAGCTTTTTCATACCAAGTATATGAAGATTCTGGCAATAGGCATTTAAATTGCAGATGAGTCACATAAAACTTGAGCCAGACATTGCAATGACTCCGATCAAATGAAAACTAACCAAATGCACGGCATAATTATTCTGAAGCTGTGATTTGATTTATGCAAATTAATATTTAAACATCTTAAGAGCAATTAAAATAATCATACCATCACCTCAGTTTAGCATCCTATAATGGTTTTTGCCTCAGCAGTAGAAGAAAACTTCAAAGCCCTTTCGTTTCCAGAGCTGTTTGCCCAGAGCTAGATGATGGAGAAAGGTGGAGATTATCAGCAGCCAGGTCCTCTCACCACCAAACATTATGGGACTGCCACTGGCTCCCTGCTCCATGCTAAGGATTTAAGACTAACTCAGACTCAAAACACTGGCAAAAGTTCTCCAAGTTCTCAAATCCTCTCCTAAATAACATATCCTGTTAAGAATATGCCTGGAGCACAGCAAAAGCATATTATTGACTATGGGACTTACCCTCTTTGCTATAATACTTGAATCGTTTAACCTGATCACCTCCAAACATACTTGGAGCTTCTAGTCCCACCTGCACAGCTCAGGCCAAGCTGTTTGCCTCCTGGGCAGACCCAGGTCAGCTACAAGCAGCCAAAGCTGTGCTGTCCAACGGGAAGGAGCCTGGATGCCTGACCCATGGGCAAGAGGCTTGATAAACTGCAGCAACCCCAGCAGGTCCATTCGCCATGGACTTCCTGTAACCAAAGAGCGAACATCTTGCTTGGTTTATTTGGAGAAGGTATTTGCCCATGCGAGCATGTTGCCAAAGCCGGTGGCATGAAATCAACATGATTACTTTGGAAAAAAAAAAAAAAAAAAACCAAAACAGTGATAAATCTACACTGCAATTAAGGAGGTTTTCTGAAGACAACCCAGTGGGGTGAGAATAGGGGGAGGACAATCTTCTAGCATGGCCAGAGGACCACTCATCTTTATCTGAGCCAGTTAGACCACTAGCATTCAAAAAACATGGAAGTTTTCTGTAGGTCACACTATTCAAACCAGTCCAGAAGGACTGAAAGCACAGTCTCAGCTTTCGCTTGAACATTAATTTCAGATGAGTGAGAAAAACCAGGCTATCATCTTTTGGGGTTTGTGTGTTTGTTACAGGCTTAACTCCATGACCCGGAACTCTGACCACAGTAACAGCTCTATTCTCAGATAAGAGCTTAATGAGTTATTATAAGAACATTTTTATCAACTCCAAGAAAAAAAAAGTAATTAAGTACTAAATAAAAGAGATGACATACCCTGGGAAAACAATCTTTGATGCAATCATGACAGTCTGAACTAAAAAAAGTAAAATTTTACTCCAGAACAGTAAAAACGTGTTTAAGAGTTCTTGTACTAGCATCTTCTTAGCTTCCCCTACACACTCCTCCTTTCCCCAATATATACATATATATATATTTATTTTTTTTTTTATTACCAGTAGCATCCCCCTTAGCNAAAAACATACACTTCAAGATGCAATCCCATCTGGAAAAGTTACAGTATCTTCATATAACCCAAGAATAAGGTTTTCTTCTGACGCAGGCACATTAAAAACCTGCAGCATCTGATATCTGAAACTACTTGAAGACCTCAGCCATGCTCTCGTACTCAGAAGACATTCAAGACAGAACCACACTCTTTACTGTAAGTTAACATACAGGCAACAAAATATACCAGAACAGCAAGTAAATATTCAATACAACCGGATGCTGGAGGTCTTTGCCTTGAGAGCCTAAGTTTATTAGTAAGATTGATTTCCCCCCATACCCAGACAGCAGAGCTGCCCCACAGACCTTAAAGGGAAAGGGAAAATACCACAACACCCTCTACTATAACAGCTCTTTCTGTTGGTTTGGGCTGGTTTTTAATGGTTGGGGTGGTGGTGGTGATTTGTTTGGGGACTTTTTTTTTTTTTCTTTAGGGTGTGTTGTTTCAGGTTGGTTTGGGTTTTGGGGTTTTTTTACTATTTTGGGGGATTCAGGTTACAATATAATCCTGTGGAAACCTAGACTGGAAAGAGTGAAAAGTTATTGCGTTGCCAGGGCAGTTGTTGGGTTTGGTGGTTTTTTTAGCAGGTCTTCTCGTAAAATAAAATAATACATTGCACATTTTCACCCACCAGAGTGGATCTTTCTTTTCCCCACCTTGTCACAAATCACTTCATTAAGCTTATACAACTGTCTGCACATTTCTTATCAAGACTACTCCTGCTTCCTCATATAAACTGAAGATTGTCAGACTATATCTACATTAACAAATCCAGCAGCACAGTAAGAAACGAATGTGTAGAGCAAAGCAGCTGGTACTAAAGGAAACAAAAACCTCATTCTGTGTTCATTTCGGGGAGGTTACTTGAGCCCAAACACTCATGAGCAGCTGACGCACATCTTCCAGTTAAATTTAATTTGAAATAAAAACCAAATGTGTGCACTACAAGACCACTCTGGGGTACGAACCAAAGCAGAGTAAACAAAGCCATCAGAAAATGTCCTGAACAGCAGAAACACCATGGATTTCATTGGTGATTCCACCCCATGGACGGTGATGTACCATGGGCAGCCTCTGGCTCTTGAGTAGCTTCAGGCTCAGTTTGCAGCTTTAGTTTCAGAGAAATCTATCCACTCCCCCTAGACACCTTTTTAAAGCTCTCTTCTTTTTCCCTAAGAGTGAGATGACCATTGTAACTTCACCCAAGTGCAGTGACCGCTCCCAGGCGGCAGCGCACACAAGCTGAAGTCAGCTGCCTTGCTTTGCTCTGACACCAAGGATGCTGCATCCCATCTCACATGCCAGGTGCTGTTCATGAGTACTGAAGGGCATATAGAAAAGAAAGCTTTTTACTGCCTCCAGATGGGGTCCCTTCGAAGGAAACGAGTCTACTTGGCTCTGAGTTTGAAGCAGAGAACTGGGAAGTCTGCATTTGACTAATTAAACATTAAATTATACAAAATGTGTGAATTCTGATCAGAGTTAAGTGTGAATTCTGTGCTTCTGAAGAAAGTATGAACAAAATAATGAGGGTAAATACATTTTAAATAAGTAAATTCATTGTTTATTCACTTAAATAAATATGTTTTCACAGAAGTAATGACAGTAAATAGGAGGTGCTTCACAATTTGCTCCACCAGTCAAGCTGCATAGAGAAACACACAGTTGTTGCTCAGGGACATGGAGCACCTCTGGTAACATCTTGCTAATGTTCACCTAACTGTAACAATACGCTTTACTAGATTCTTTAAAATTACATCTCCAGCCTTCTCAAACAGTTCTAGGCAAATTCATAACCGTGACCAATTTGGCAGACTGTAACAACCTGGAGAAGCACAGGCTGTTCCAGGCCCATCCACCATTAATAATTAACTATAAATTGACATTTCCTCATGGCAGAGTGAGGGGGCAGGTGGGGCAGCAGAGTAACTAGTTAGTGAGACCACCACAGAGGAGCTGAAGAGAAAACTGGCACACAACACCCTCAATTCTTCTGCAAAATAAACAGCCCCTTTTAACTGCTCTGAGAAGCACAATCGCTGTGTTGCTGCTGTTGTAAAATTCCCAACAGGCAAAGCGGGGCCCCTGGCAACCCACTACTACTATAGTTACAATTTAACTCAAGAAAACTTGTTTTCCGACTTCTTTCAAGCCGCCATCAGTGGGAACCGGTTCCAACACACTCAGCCCGGTCTCACAGTGCGGCTGGGTGTCAAGGGAGGTTCTCTCAAAGTTCAGTAACTTCCAGCAAATGCACAATTTAGGCAATACCACTTATGAAGTGGTTTATTTACATTATGCATCACTTTGAAAATACTGTAAAGATACTGCCATTTTTCCCAAGTGAAAAAAAAAAAAAGTGTCCTTTTTATATTAGCTGCCACCCAACTTTTCAACTTACTTAGCAAACACAAAGCTGAATTAGTTGCCCTCTTTTTCTCCCCCAAAAGAAACCTTATTGCTGGTAGTAGCAGCACCTCTATGTTATTGTTTATTTTGGATATGTGGCCGAACAAGCTGTACTAATGTGAGCACTTTCATGCACGTGAACTGTTCACCCTGAGTAATTCCCTTACTCCAGCTGTATGATTCATAACAAAGCACTGGCAGTTGAGGCTTCTCAAATTTATAAAGGAAAACACATCTACAGAAAGTACAAAGAGTTAAGAGATGCAAGCCCAGGGAATCCCACCCCCCGGCCACCTTGAAACCAGCTCTGCCAACAGATCTCTGACCCATGGAAGGGAGGGAATGGAGCAAAGGAGAAAGCACCCAGGTGTTTCAAGTAACATGTGCCATATGAATTGTTTCCTCGCACAACCATGGAGGCAGTTCTGGACATGAACCACAGAGGCCACAGAGAACAGCTCAAAGAAGCCAATACCCAGTTCTGCTGCACCCAGTTCAGGGGCAGCAACAAAAGACCCAGAAGTTCAATGACAAAAGCAATGATTACGTTCTTTGACTAAAATAGGAATTTTGGCCCATGACACAGGAACAAAATTAAGCTGAGCTGATGGTACCCTTTGCCTGACATGAAACCTCAGTCCTGCTTAGATCAGTAGCAAAGGCTGAGGCTGGAAAGCCAGACATTGGTTCCAGAGAGTCTTAGTGAGAATTAAACACTAAGAGAATCCTATTTTGCAGCTGTATAGCGCAATTACTACCTAAGAAAAATGTTAGAATGCAAGGCTAACCTTAGTTTTGTGCAACATTTGAGTGGTTTTGTTGTGGTTTTTTTTTTTTTTAATTGGACACTACCAATGTTTCATTAGTACTAGAAATCAAAAATACAGGTTCATTTAAGCATGATGTGAACTAGTTTCAATTGCACCATTGTCTCAATACTTGGAAAAAGAACTAATGCCATACACTGAATAAAAACATGTTTTACATAAAATATCAGTGAACTCCTATGACTCAACACTATCATTTGTACCAATAGCAGCACTGAAGAATACAATCACTATATTCATATTTTACACAAATATCAAAAGCTAAATCTTGTGATGCCAATATGACTGCAATCATAGTTAAAAAGACAAATGGAACAATACTTCAAGCATTTAGTTTTCTGCTGGGCAAGAAGCTGTTACGCAACTGAAAAAATAAAAAGCACAAGCAGCACAGTATCCACCACCAGCCCCAAAAAAGACCATATTCTCCAAATCAGAATGTGCCACCATCAACACAAACAGCGTGTTTCAACCAGCCAGAGCTTCACCAGCCTAACCTCTTCTTTTAACAGACTATTCTTTTTTAACTTGGAAATAGTGGGCACGCTGAAATAAAAGTCTCTAACAGTGGTGTTTAGGAGAGCCCACATCTTCAGGTTCTGCACAGTAGTACTGTGCTGAAGAATGTATTCAAACTACTGCTACCGGCTGTCCTTTTCAAGGCAGAAAGATCAAGGTGTGGAGAGGTAGGACACAAAGCCATGCTTTATCCATTGCTGTAAGGATTTCCAGAAGATTTTGCCACTTTCCCTAAAGTAGAAACAAAATTTGATAGAGGGGTTTAGCTCAAACTGCTTGTTGGTAAACCACTGTTCAAATGTCACTTTTTTTTAAGAAAACAAAATAAAACAAAAATAAAATAAAATAAAAAAATCAAACCAAAAATTACTTCCTAAACAATTACATATGACATTTTTCCTCCTTATTTCCAGCCATTCTGCTTTAATTTCATTGCCTAATTTTGCATTCTTAGTCTGCTGGGCTTCCATTAGAATTAGAAGCAGACCAACCCATCTACGACATTTAATTAGAAGTTTCACTTTAGAATAGTTCTAGACAATATCAAAAGCATCTCCTGTAAGAACATAAATCTAGATGACCGTTTCCCTTGTTGCTACTTCACATTCACAGAACGGCTGGTATGCCAGAACACCTGCAAGCCCATGAAGGGGTCCTACTTCCATGAAGCTGATTCTTCATCAAGTCCTCTAAATTACTCAGATAATTTTGAATGAAGCTACTCCGCCCTTTCTCCCTGTGTTATAAGGGATTTTCATCTGGACAGAGCATGCATCAGTACAGCAATGCAAACTTACTCTTCTCCTCACTTGCACATTAGGTTTGCAACAGTGCATACACAAATAACATCCAGCTCACCAAGTCTGGCATGTGGTGCAAAAATTTGCAGATCAGGGTCTACTATACCAAGCGAGCATGGTTCAGGAGATGTATAAAACTGTTTCCTACACATTAAAAATTAGCCAGCAGTAACTAACACTTGAGTTAAAACTTTCCCCAAGTACCCAAAGAATCATAATCACTCTCCCAATAGGGCAAACAAGAAATTAGTTATCAAGCAGTTGCTGAGTTTCCAGGACAGCACATCTAGACCATATTCAATTCCTTCTGCAACAAAAATATTATAGTAAATAAGAACCTTAGCCCTTTTTTTTTTGTTTGTTTGAAAATCTGACTTAACTGTAAAAGAACTTATACACACCCACAGAGTCAGTATATGTTTGAAAGGTTGTTGGTTGGGGTTTTTTTATATACACACATGAACATGAATTTTGAAGAGTTTTCATTTTATTTTCTTTTCAGAATACAAATTCTTTACTTAAAACCATGGTTTTAATATTTTGCTTTTATATAACAGGTGGTTTTCTTTCATTGTAAACAACAATATCATAAAGATACTTTTAGCTGCTTACTGAAAACTGCTGTGTAAATTAGACATGGCATATGTAAAACAATAAAGAATGAACAGAGGAGAATAGGTCTTTAACACTTCTTTCAGATTTCTAAAGACCTGGAGGAAACAGAGTTTCCTATGGGTAAAAATCAGAGTATTAGAATTGTGTATCCTCTCACAGAAGGCTCAGTCTTTTGCCTGCTAACAAATCAATAACTGTAATAACCCACATTATGTTTCCCAAAGCCACTAGTGCAAGAAATTTCTCCCTCTCTCCTACACAGAAGAATTTATTGATTCAACTATACAGAAAGGTATGCAAAAAGAAAGGCAAGATTACACGCAGCATATGACCCTACTAGCTACAGCATAGTACTGGTAAACATGCGTCAGTTTTTCCTCCGTTGTGTTCCCTTCCATATTAAATAATCTTTCCATTTTAAGCATAAATAAACTTCTAACATTTGCTCTTGTTTTAATCTTTAAACAAAGCTTAGACATCTCTTCAAGTGAGTTTTAAGAACACATTTAGTCTCAAAAAGCACTTGCTGCAAAGACCTCTCAAAATATTTCTGGAGAAGAACTCCCACAATGTCCCCTTGGAGGGCTCAGAGCTGATGCAAAGGAAGATGTTAGACCATAGCATCAGTTCAAAAATCATAAAGAAAAGGTATTAAAAAACCCATTTAGAATCTCTTGAAAGCAATCCATTCCTATTAGGCTGGATACCAATTAATTTCTCAAATCACAAAATCAGTTTACATTAATAGATAAGGGGGGGAAAAAAGACAAAGAGCTTTTTTCTTCTTTTAGTGACAAAGCCCGTTCCTTCCAAAGGGCTTCCCAAGTAAGATTTGAGACACCAAAATTCCCATATTAAACAGATTCAAGTGCTGAAAAATAAAGATCTTGTGAGGACTTCCTCTACCCCTATAAATAGTTTAAATCTTCAAAAACAAGCTGTGGAAAAAACTTCTTAACCGGAATGGACAGATTTTAGACAAGCAGGCAATCCTAATCCTTAAAGATAAAAAAAAAGAGGGGGGAGGGGAGGGGGCGGTAAGAAGTAGTAGATGACCAAAGAGTCTAGAAATACAGGGGAAGGAAGAGGTTTACAAGGCAATGATCATGCACATTAACAACTTTTCAATCAAAACGGCAGAAAGGCCTCTTTCAAGAAACAAAAAGCCTTCTAGAAATTGTGCAAGTTCCACCAATTGTAGTACACCACCACAGACAAAACCTGTGCTATACAGAAGAGGGGAAAGAATGAGTACATTTTACTCAAACTAGCGGAAGAAGGTAAAGGTTAACACACTGTTTTTGTAAACACTGAGGAAGGACCAAAACAAAGTAGCAAACAACACAGACTGGGGAAACATAAGAGGAGAAATTGTTTCCATGAACATCTATGAAAAAGTAAATTACTTTTGAAAAGTAAATTACTAAGGTTTCAGATAGAATAGCTAGTAGCTACTCTAAGCAAGCTTCAGTTGCCAGTTAGAAAAAGTTTCTTTGCTTCCTCTGTATCAATGATCAGTATTACAGTTTGTTTTCTCCGTGCTTTTGCATTTATACAACAAGCTGCTCGTGCAGACCTCAACCGTGTGCTACCTCCTCTCTGTGGGCAGGCACTTATTTCAGTTGATAACAGCAGGACTGGAGAAAGGTTTTGATGTCAGTTCACATCCAAAGACCCTAGGGAGCCAGCCTGGAGGGCTAGTTCACACCAATAAAAGCAGCAAACACCTTTGCAATGAAGGCACTTCAGCCCCACACAAAACAGCTGCAACCAGTTATCACTATCCCTGCTGAAGTTGTTCTAACCAGCAGTTTTCCTGCCCTGGGACCATTTTTGCTATGTCATTTTATGGCACTTCAAGACAAGATGAGCACAAGGTGAGGTGACCCACCTCCATCTCACGGTTCACCAAGAGTCAAGTAATACTCCTAAAATAACCCAAAGCAAGTTTTCTCAGGTACTGGACACCGCTTCCCCAAAGTTAGGTAACAGCCAAGCTTCAGCTTTGTGAAAAAATCCTTGTTTTACCCAGCAATTTAAGTT
Organism: Nycticryphes semicollaris; assembly: GCA_013400055.1. Classification (NCBI taxonomy): domain Eukaryota; kingdom Metazoa; phylum Chordata; class Aves; order Charadriiformes; family Rostratulidae; genus Nycticryphes; species Nycticryphes semicollaris. The sequence goes on from VXBJ01000267.1 coordinate 313,712, forward strand.
CTCAACAATCTCATGCCCTGGAAGTTACGAGTCCTGGTCACGTAAAAGCAGCTGCAGGACAACACAGTGTAGTAACTTAAAGGAGCACAGCCTCCCGTGCAGAGAAGGGTAAGAAATGCTCCTGTTTGAAATTACAGGGTGGTTTCCGACAGGCATGGGAAGTGGCTGTGAGCATCTCCCATCTGCAGTCACACCCTCTTCTTTTATCGAGGATGTTAATAGGACTCAGTGCAGGTCTGAGGACCAGAGCTTTCCTATCCTTACATTTTCCAACACTTATTCTGAATGAGTAGTTACTGTGGTGCTTGTACATATTTGATAAGTAATGTTTATACAAATATGAAGGGATTTTCATTTGACAAGAGCTGAGATTTTATATGAAAAGCATTAAACATATTTGTTCTGCAACGTGCTTTTAGACGCACTAAAACAGTTTTCTAGATCTTCTGTTTTAGCAAGAAGGGAGAGTCATTAATTTAAGATTACTGTATTTAATAACAGGGTTTTGATGGGAGTGTCACTCATAACATGCAATGATAATTCTCTGTACACAAGAATCCAATATCTTTTTAAATATTGAGATAGTTGCTGTAGCTTTAATCATACTAAAAATATGTGAAAATTTCTTACACCTGTTTTGTCTTCATATATTTAACTGGGTCTTATTTTATTGCTGTGTTTTGGAACTTGAACGTAACATTTTTCCAGGCTTCATCCTGTTATACTCAAATACCCTAGAGCACAATAAAGCTGGAGCAAAGGCCATACTTCCAGAAAGGAATATTTTCTAATTTTTTCCTGAAAACACAAAGTGAAAAAATACTCTATTAAAAGTTTACATAATGCTATAACTATTACATATGTAAAGTTAGTAACACAGGGAGAAATTTTGAAATTAAACTGATTCAAAGTCACTGAGTAAGAAAAAAAAAAAAAAACACAGAACTAAACTACATGAACTGACTTGCTTGAAAAACAGTCCAGTTATTTGGCTCTTCTTCCACTTTTGGGTAAAATTGCTAAGCTAGAGCAATGTTAACCTCATTTCATCAGAAAGTTACCCACTCTCAAAATTGAAGCGGAATATGAAGACACTATATAAAGAGGAGACACAACATGAAAAAATACTACAAAACTGTACAAAGATTATCCCCAAATTGCATCTAAAACCAAGACTCCTGCCAATTCTTGACATCTTTCCCAACATTCACTATATTGAAATAAAACAACTGAAGAATAAGAGAGAAAAAAAGGCAGGGGTGGGAACAAAAGACCTACCCTGTAGGAAATACTACACAATGAAATAAATTCACAATTGCATATTGTTCCCTTGCTCATCTGCCACTCAAAAGTTAGTGCCTCTGCAGAGAAAATGAGCTTCAAATTCTCTAGAAACATGTAAGAGACAGAGGCTCTAAATTAAAATGGTTTACAGAGGGGGGCTAGGAAGCCAAGAACAGGTAACAGGATTTTCCAAGCTTTATGCTTCATTATAGGTTATTTCAGGTCAAATATAGGGTGTTCACTGCCTGGAGAAGTCAGAAAAGGTAACCCATTGCTAACCCACTTCAGAATACTAAACATTGAAAGCTGCTTTAAATATAGTTAACTTCATCATTTAAGATATCATCAGCCATCTATAACGCGCTCAGCACTCATCCTTGCTATTTTCTTAATGTTTGGTTTAACACACAACCCAACCAGAGTATGAAGTAGTTTCAGATACTTAGAGACCCATTTCATACTTCACCCAAAGAACAAGCTCTTCTTCCAAGACCTGGACTGAAAGCAAAACATTGTATTTTCCTCTCCATCTCAGATTTTCAGTCAAGAAATCTGAAGAAATATAATATTTCAGTGACTTAGGAAGAGAACCATTAACTTCATAAAAGCTTCCCAGCTCAACTCTTACTTCCCTTATTTTCAAAGGCAAGAAAATTTAACAGTTAGACCATCTGAAAATAAGTATTTGATCAGCTGCAAGTTTACATAACACATCTACAGGAGCTTCATAGTTTCAATGAAGAAGCACTAAGGATGTTTTCCTCACCAAACTAATCCTATGCCAAGAGTTTTTAAGTTCTCCTGTAACTGCAGCATAACACCATCAGGAAATTGAAGAAACTCAGAAAACACAAAAAGGGACAAACAAGCTTTTTCAAGGTATGAGAGGCAGATTCTATTTCACAAAATTCAACAGCAAAAATATAACTGAGGACCGCTGGTATCACCACAAGGACATCTGACTTCCATGTTTCGTCTTCCCTTCATCAAGTATCACCAGTTGATTCCCGGGCCCGCTCTACCCGACTCACACTTCTGTCAGTCAACAGAGCAGTTTACTTCAGCACTTATGCTGCTGCATATGGAATGAAATAATTATACAATCAGTGAAGCTAAGGCTTCTCTAATAAATATATATATATATATATATATATTAAAAGCATAGATGTTCTCTTTTCCCCACACAGTTCTGTACAGAACACAATACTGCCTACAGTAACTATTCTGTACATGCACAGCAGTTTTATGCCACAATACCTCAAAGATTTCACATTGCAATTGCAAAATTTAGCTCAACTTAAATAAGTGTTCCTTCTGTATTTAGCATTCCTCTGAAATATCAAGTTTAGCCTCAAATGACAGCGTTCTGCCTGTTCCCAATGCTTTTCTTCCCCACACACACATAAGAAAGCAGCTACAAAATTCCTGTTTGAAAACACACCATTCTGTCAAAAGGATCTTTGTTGCTATAATCAGCATACTGGCAGGATGGAAAATACAAGAAAGAATACAGACTGTTAAAGTGAAAACTGTTCTAAAAGCAGGAGTGCAATCCCTTAAAATAGTCTAGAGGACTACACCCCTAATCACACAAACTTAGGGAAGCACAGCCTGACATTCCTACATGTTTAGCTTGGGATTTTCACAAGAATTAAGCACAGTTAATTCTGTTCTACCCAGGAGCTGGTAAACTAACACTCTGCCTCTAAAGTGTTGCTCAGCCTCCCGTCCCCTTTAACAGACGCAATCAATCCAACAGATGTTATTTTGGAAAAAAAAAAAGTAACCTCCAAAGCATTTGTTTTGAAGCAATTGCTATAACATTGAAGCACAGAAGAAAAGCAGCACACACAAATTCTAATATTTCTATCGGTTGTCTCAACTTCTGTAAAAGGAGTTGAAAGCTCACTCTTCCTCCCCACACCCTGTCTTTGTCTCTGGCATCTTGTTATGCAGGAGCCAGTCTCATTTCCCTGTTGCTGTAGGTGGTTGTTTGAAAGATAAGAGGGAGGAAACATGCAAACACAAAAAACCTGAAACAAAGAAAAATCACAGGCACCAGCCGAGACCTCGGGTCAGGGGCAGCTTCCCAAGCAATTTTTTAATGAAACTTTGTTCTAGCTGATGAAATCTCCCCAGTTACAAAGCGTCCTCGGACTCGGAGAGCTACGCACTACCACTTGAATTAAAGCATCTATCCAAACATCTCTATGAAAAAAATGATTTACAAGCACAACTGATGCCACACCCTGAGCAGGCAGCAGAACTCGCACTACAACAGAAGTGCCTGATAATAGGCACATTAAATGAAAACTCTAATTCCTGTTTTACATGATTATAAACATCATCTCACTGCACGTTACCATAAATGGTTTGTGGCAGCAGCGATAAAGCAGCCACCACTGTTATATCAGTATCAGTTTTCTCCCAGTTAGTCCACGTTAACGCTTTGCTCTATTTATTTGCGATCTCACCATGTCACTTCGTAATACAGTCTTGACCTATTTTCCAGGTGCTTAATTAATCTCTTTGCCGGCTGCCACGCTTATTAGATAGTTACTGTCTGAATTTTAAGCTTAGTTCACAGAAGCCTTTAGCAAATTAACTTTGTTACGGAATCACTGTTATGTCAGAAAGTAAGTCCTCACAGTCCAGCCAACCTGTTCTACTTTGTGTGAAATCAGAACATAAACTTTTTGCAAATGATGTAACGGTGGGGGGGGGGGGGATCACAGAAATATGCAGTTATCAACGACTGCAGCTTTACTTAACGTAATTGACTCTCGTGTTAATAACACGTTTTCCCACAACTTAAAGATACCAAAGTAACTGAAATAAACAAGGCTACACTCAAGCAGAAAAATACAAAAACATCAGAGCACCACGTAATTTCTGAGTAGGCAAGCCTAGCAGTCTCAAAACAACCTACCGAGTTAACAAAAAAGGAAACCATGGCAGATTTTGGCACTGACATTTTAAGTCAGACGCAACAGTTAGTAATAAAAATATAGCCTCAAAAGAAAGATATTTTTATATATGTAAACACAGAGCGCTGACAACTGAGGGCTTAATATAAATAAAAATAAAATCCCGATTTCTTACAGCGTTAACACCTATGCAAATACATCTACTAGTTTTCTAATTGATATCACAACGAACCAAGAACCAAACCCAACCCAGCACAACCCCTGCTGCAGTCATTACGTGAAGACACAAGCAATAACCCCCTCTGTTTTTCCAGAGCTCGTTCTTGGGAGCTGACCAAATTTTAAAGCGTCAACTTCCTTTCCAGTCGTTTTTATTTATACCGGCCCTACGGCACCGTCTGCCGCCCCAGCACCAGTTCCCCCGCAGCGTGGAGCAGGGGCTCCCACGGATCCCCTCTCGGGGCTCGGGTCCCGCCGGGGCTACGAGGAGCCG
>VXBJ01000267.1:319096-331223 GCA_013400055.1 Nycticryphes semicollaris
GCCTCAGCGGCAGCGCCCTCACCCGGCCCCACCGTGCGGCGCCCGCCGCAGCCGGGAGCCGCCCCGCGCCGCCGCCCCCCGCGCTCCCGAGTGCGGCGAGCCCGCAGCCGGCCCTCTCCTATCCCTAAGGGCATAAACGGAGCTCCCCCGCCGGTTACTGCCCGCCGGGCTCGGCCGAAGCTGGGCGTCTGGCCCTCGTCCTGCCCCGTGGCACCCGTGAGGCAAGGCAGGTGGGGGTTCATCATCTCCCTGAGCTGCAGGTTGGTGGAGGAACCGAGGTAACTCTTTGGCTCTTCCCCGTTCCCACCAGGGAAGCTGTGTGAGGACAACTTGAGGTGCTCCCACTGCTCACTCGCCTCTGCCCACCCTGGTCTGTCACTCCTTGGAGGAAGGTGACCTCATGCTCTCTGAGAACTCCCCAAGAAGCACCTGCAAGCCCCCTAACAGTCCTCCAGCAGTGGCCATCTTCATATCAAACATCTAATGGTGAGCTCTTCTTCCCCATCGCATTTGCTGCCAACTCCCATAATATTCACAGATATGTGACATCCACGATGAGGAAGCTGGCATCAGGGAAATGACCCGATGTTCAAGACCTGTACCTTAGAAGATGACAATGTGAGAATGAACTCCAAATTCATTTAAATGAGTGCTCTTGCTTTATAAGATTAAGAGACCCCCCTGCCTGGCCCTGAAAAATAACTGTGGGGCACCAACCTTCTAGAGCTGGTCTGCCATCTTTCCCCGACCAGCAGTCCCACCATCAAAGACACCACTTGCAATACAAGTAACAGGACAGAGCAAACATAACGAGTGTTTTGTGCCCCGCATTAGAGTTCAGCATTTTGCCTTGCTCAACCCTTGACAAAATAACAGGATACACCCTCGGTAACAACGTGCCCCTAATACTATACATCACTTAAATGTTAGTGGTTGGTTGTAGGACAGTAAATATCCTGCAAACAGCATTCTTGGCCCTAAATAGAATTCAGCTGATGTGGGGAGAAAAAGGAATTACTGTTTGCCTATAAAGCAGCTAGCCCCAAGATAAATCCTTGGCTACAGCTACAACTGGACATCACATGCTTCTCCACCTCTTGCCAAAAATAACCAACCATTTCTTTATTTACTTGCACAACTACACGTACTCTCCTGTTTTTCTCCCACTGCTTGTTCCAGTGTTTTCAACACGTGTGTCTGCTGGATTTAAATCTTTATTTAAGGTCTGATCCTGATAATAAAGATTGCCAGCATGCTATGTCAGAATTCAAATTAACTAATTGGAGAAGAAAGAGTTATTGTATGGAATTACTACAACCTAATATTGGTTTTACCACCATAACACTACCAGTACTCAGCCTTGTAACTAACGAGACATATCATTTAGTGGTCGGGGAAAATAGGCAGGTGCCAATGTTAGTAAATTAAAGCTCTCAAGAGCCACTCATCACATCTTTTGCTTCCTAATTTTATAAATATTAATCAAGCTTCTCTTTAGACATCAAAAAAATAACATCCTACAGAATTATTCAGATACGCATTTTATTAACATATAATCTTGTTGATTACTTAACCATACAAACTCTAAAATTACTTATACAAAATAAAGCATTAAGTATATGCTGATTCAATCTCTAAGTGTATTTTATCCACACACATAAAGTGGCATATGCATCACCCCAAATTAAACACTTGTGATCTACTGAAAAATAAATCGTCCTTCTCAGCTACTAACTAGTTTTGACATATTTTTACAGCTGTTTTTTATGAACTATTTCTAGCAATTTTCTTATTTTTCAGCATGCAACTTCTTACAGTTTGATAACCAAACCAATCCAAATACGGCTGTAAACTTGGATTATACTGATCCTGTAAAAACAGCCAAAATTATGAATCCAATGCTCCACTGACACATTTGCAGAATTTTCATCAACTTTCAGAAACAGTTTTTAATTTACGTTTAGAAAAGACAGGGGTGATTATCCTCTCCCATTAAACTGGTCTCTCTCTGGAGTTTTGAGCTGGTTACGTTTGCTAAATAGTAGAACCTCCTGAAACATCTCACCACTGTCTGTTTTGTCCTCGTGTTCCAGTTTTTGCTAATTAGATCAAGCTAGACTTCTGCTCAGTCTGCAACGGGAGTATCACCAGCCTGTAATCAAACTCTCAAATCTCTTTGAAACTCCTTCAGTTGCTTTTGCGGAGCGTAGCATCTCTCTGAAGATCCATTATTTGTCCTTACTTGGGAGATGTTTCAATTAAAGGCTTCCTTGTGTTTAGTGCAAATTCCATCCTACTTAGGATGGACATGAAAGGCTGGGCTGGTGCCACTGCAAGCTGGAGCGCTCAATGTCCTCCTTCAGTCACCGCTTGTAGGGCTTACTTTGGCCGCAGAAGAATTTTTAACTACAACATGCAGTAAGACGTATCAGCAAGTTTTAAACACTGTGATGAACATTTTGTCTCAGAAGCCCTTGCATGATTTTCTTCTCATAAGAAAAACAGTAAACGCTTCGTTGTCCTAATTTTCTCTTGGCAGGTACATCTGTGCTGGTAGGCGTCTACGGGGTTAATAGGGAAACTCCTGTTACACCTGTAGGTAATGTGGACTACTGATACCACTTGGAGGGGGGTGTTTTGTTTCAAAGTACTTAAGTAACTCAGTGGAAGGAGGCCCATGTCATTTAGATTCATTTATAAACTTCAGTATTGAAACACACACCTCCATAGGCTCTTTGTTCCTCCTCATTTCTATACGCTTGCAGAGAAGCAGTAGTTAGGTGTGAGTGCTGAGAGTGGAAAGAAGAAACAGAAGTTATAGAAGACAGTATTTCCCATAGACATAATCTATTATGCAGGACAGAGATCTGAGGACAAACGCAGGCTAGAAGCTTCTGGCAGCATGCTTCCCAATGACATTTTGTGCTATTTTTGTTATCAAAATCCCAAGTGCAGACACAGACAGAAAACGCTTTGGCTAGAACAATTTGTTTTACTCATCAAATTGGTATAAGCTCTATCATCAAAACACTTCTTATGGCCAGTATAAGTTGTATATATCAGCTTCTGAGTTGTTTATATCAGCCGGACTCTTAATTCTTGAATGAACTTGAGTCCTGAACAAGGCCATGCTATTAGAGCTGCCCAGAGGAGCAAAACCACAGAGATAAGATGGGAGAAGGCAAGACCATAGAGCTGTAATTCCATCCACCAGGCCCATCGCTAATAACAGAGGGTGCAATCGCATAAAACAGCAAGCCACACTCAAAGTTCATCCCCGTGAAAAAGGAGAGAACTGGTCTCTTCCATTTTTCTTCATCTGCTCTCCACACATCCAGTTGAATTCTGCCAGTGGTAACTCTCCGCTGGAGCTGGCGGTGAACCTCCCATGTAGCAGACTCAACTTGCCCAGCAAAGCACGGCTTTTTTAGGTGAGTAGTATCACCTTAGGAAAACACCCAATGACCGTCAGAATTAACACAAAGAGGAAGGCAGAGTTTTTCCTTCTCAGCTAGGAGGTAGAGCTGTGCAGATTTCAGTTTAGTTCTCCGAGTGGAAATGATGAAATCCAAACAAACCCGAAGCACGCTGTTTGGCAACACATTGTTGTGACCACTGCAGGTATCCAGGCTGTAATCACCCAACCTGAAGAGTACAAGCAGCAAGTACAGATCAACAGGAGGAGGGTGGAATAGGCAAAGGTTCCACTTCAATTTTTAGATTTTGCTTTGTTTTAAACTTTCAGGGCATAGTCTTCGGTCTTTCCCACAGTATGAAGCAGGGAATTAACTTGTGGTAGGATTTAAAATTATAGCATTACTTTACCGTTTTTCACATTGGCTGAAATATTTTATGTTTACAATAATTGTTTACAATATTTGTCCTCCCAAAACAGAGATAAGGCTGGACAAAGTCAACTATTTTTTTATCCTTGCAATTCCTTATCTGAAGTATTTTTTTAAATGATGTAACTATCACTGAAGTATGACCTGTATTGTGAGAAACAAGCATTCAGTGTGCTGCATTTGGATTAAAACTTTTCAAGATCCAAATTCCTGCTGAAACCTGTAAAGTGATCAGAGTTAAACTGATAAAAAGTGCTTTTTTGAAACATAAAAATTTAAATTCACACGTTCCACTCATTAACGTCATACTCAGATAAACGTAGTTCAAAGTTCCCCGGATCCCCTCTCTGTAGATTTGTTCGCTAGACATATCCAAAATCCAGCCTTCGGTTGCTGGGCATAAATGGAAAATTACTTTCAAATTTAAAGCAAATATACACTTTGTTCTTGTTGCAACAACTGGAAGGTCAGTTAAGAAGCCCCATATTTCCTCAATTCACAAACTCACACAGGTTTCTCTATGGAGTTTACATTATTTAAGTCATTTGCAAAAATGAGAAATAAGCATTCATATTCAAACACAAAGTTCAGCTTTTCAACTTCATTTTTTGAAATCAAAATATTACTTTCTTTACTAAATCAGCTTTAATACAGGACTAAAAGAAAAGCAGGGGCAGGGCCAGGGAGGGAAGGCATTTTGTTTATTGCTTGCTGTTTAACTTGCAAGTTAAATAGCCTGGCTCCTCCATAAGATTTAAAAGCTGCAAAGTACAGAAGACATTTCCATGGGCTAGAGGTGCTTTCTGGGACTGTGTGCAAGGATACACTCGTGTCTACATTCATTTCATGTAGACATCACTGTTCTTGTGGCTCTTCTAAGGTATGCGTGCGGAGCAATCAGAAAACCAGACTGAAAACATCCTTTCGGTCTTTTTGCTTGTTTCTTCCTCAGCCCTTAAAACCCAGTTCTAAGGAACCTCACACAACAGCCCGACATCGCTCTTTCAAATTCTACCAAGTGTTAATGGTAACTCTTAGAAAATTAACTTGTCTTGCGTAGAAAGGTAGTGACAGGGTGACTAAAATGGTAAGTGTTAGGAAATGTAGAAGGAATCTTTACAATCTTTTCGGTTATCATAAGGTTAAAAGCTGGCTGCCTTGAGATAAACTGCCTCTTTTCACTTTGCATTCTCGCTTGCCTTAAGAAAAATAATGAACAACTGATTTTGTGGAAGGACTTACAGCTTTCAAAAAAATTGTAAGTGCTCACCAAAGGAAAAAAAAAACCAGCCTTGAAAAATTGTTAGGTTATGTTTCTTCATTGAAAAATTAAAACAAACCGCAGGAAACCTCTAATGTTTCCTCCGATGCAACCCAACAGAAGCAGATTTGAGGAGTTGGTGCTGAGGACCTGCTATCCATACTAAATGAGTACTACCATCCACTCATGGTCGGACCACATCTTCTGGTTTAGTTTCAGCCCAAAAGAATAAAGCTCTTTCCCAGGTTGCTCTGCAATGCAACCAAAGCATGGTAAATTAGACCACAAGAGAAGTTTTTCTTCAGAAACGCACACCTCAACCAAACTAAAGCACTAATCACCTCATTCTTCACATCACAAATGTATTGACTACATTTATGTATCAAATAGCAGAATAAACACAGAAGTGAAAAAACATCAAGGGTTTATCTCAAAATAGCATAAATAATTACGACTTCAATTTAATGCTTGCACAACTTTTTTTTCTTATCTGCTTTTTTTAAAATAATTGATTTTCAAGCTAAGTGTTTTTTTTAAGTGCCACAGTTGTTGAAACAACCAACTGGGATAACTATATTTAAAAAATAATGGCACCTTGCCAATTGTCACAGCCTATTTTGTTAAGGGATATTGTGAAATGTTTATTTCTCTGCTGTGCTTGTATTATCTCAATAGGTGTAGATTTGTCAGATGCTTCATCACTGTGTCTTAAACTATACTAAGTTCTTGTTCATATTTACATATGAACATATGGACCGTAAAGAGTTAGAGTAACACATTCTACAGGGTAGTTTAAATATCTGTACTGGACCATGTAGATGATAATATATCATGATATTTTATTTTTCAGTCTATATTTTCATTTTTAGTCTGTTTTTCCTCTTTGTAAGAGCCACAGAAGTTAGAAGATACAAAAGTAAAGGGTATCTCTTCATGAAATGTATCATGATAATGGAAAATTGTAAACTTTCCTGCAAGAGTCTTTCTAACTAGGTATTTTCATGTAGCTATTACCCTCTGTGTGTCTTTCACATAAGTATATTTAATATTCACATTTTTCTTCTCTCTCTCCATCAGGAAAATAATTTGAAGTGATTATTAGGATTAACAAATGTTAAATGTGTGCAAAGATCCCGTGTGTTTCTACTTTTGAGGCACTTGGCAAGGACAAATATTTTAAAATATCAGACTACTACACAAAAAAATCTGTGGGAATCTGATATAATCTGAGAAAGATAACATCCAAGTCAATCAATGAAAACTAAGAATTATAACACAGAATCACACTGACTGATTAGAAAAAGAATGAAGCTTTAAAATTGCTGGCATTAAAAGCCACGCTTAATTTTGGAGCCAAGTAGTAATAGTAAGAGCTACCAAATTAATGATTTCTACAGTACTTTTTACTGTTGTTACAAATGAGCATCATTTTTGCACGCTGCAGTTGGGAATATTCATAGGGTCCCAACCACTAATATTACCAACCATTTCATTTTTACAGTGGAGTAATCATTTCTTTTTTTAGTGACTGATACATTGCAAGATCAAGGGTTGCAGACAGATGAACACCACAAATGTTCCAGCTGACCTCACTTTCCAAAATGCATCATTCCTACAAATACACGTCATTAAACATAAGTGGGCAGCCAAATTACGGAACTAAAACAAAATCCTGAGTTATTCAAGTGAGTAGTTCCTTATAAGCAGGTGTACTGAATCCAGGAAAACTATTTACTTGAGTAAAGATATCTGGGGTTGTGCTTTTGGGACATTTTCCAAAGCCTTTTAAAGGAAATAGGCTGACTCCTAGTTTAGGCTGATGTTTTATCATAGCAAAGATAAGAACTTTTATCTTAATGGAGAATATATCACTCTCCCCCACAAACCACAGCAGACAGGGTGAAGCCTAGGTTGATTCCAGAAGGCACTGAATCACAGGCAAGCCTATTTTAGAACTACAATGAAGAAGACCTCATTACCAGGGTCCCTCCATCCTCCCCATGAAAGCACTTGAGGACTGAGCCAGGCTTGCTACCAGCAGCCAGAGTTCAACCACATTAAAACCAAAAACCAAACCAAATTAAAACCCCTTCTGTTGCAGTGGTGTAAGGTTCTGTTACTAATCCATCTGTGGCCCAAATCCTTCCCAAGAAACAATTTTACTCATGTCAATTTGCACATGCCTTGCAAATGTTCACCTACCACCCTCCCTTAATAGTTTAATACATCAGGAACTTACCCATATGTTTTCCTACTTTTTAAAAGCAGATCTCTTAAAGTCTTCCTTATTTTTCCCCCATGAGACATCATTAATGAAATACCAGTTAAAAATATCTTCTAAAGATTTAAATTACCACATTGGAGACTCTCATCCTAGAATGAACAACAGAAAAGGCACGTATTAATTACATGAGTTATGAAACCAGATCAAACCATTATAAGGAAAAAAAAAAACATTTCCATCTTTAGCAAAGAACATATTTCCCTTTAAATATGTTTATTCTCAGATACAAATATTCTAACAATTTTTTCTAAATGTTACAGAACTAACTTGTGCTTATTTTTTCTTATTTTTCTGTTCCAAACCAGTAACAGCCCAAATCTGTTCCAAAGGAAAACGTGATGCTCGGCAGTAGTTTAATGAATTGTTTTGACTGAGTGAAATACACCATGTCCACTCCTAGTAATGAGACACTTGGCAGAAAGTATCACATCACAGGAACAATAGCAGACGACCGTCACTATGGTCCACAAAATACCCTATCCTCTAAGCAATCTCCCTTCAAACAATGGAGGGGAAGATAAGGTAACATTTCTACTCAGCTAACTGCCTGGGCAGTTGGTGGTGGTGCTGCTTTAACCTCTAACGTTTTATCAGCATTTTAATCATAGGAGAAGGTCTATAAATGTTTTCATTTGCTGCTTAACATACTGTTGTTAACAAGACTGACTGATGTGGTTTTCTGACTGAGATTACAGAGACTTTTATTAAACAACAAACATGTAAGATACACCAAAATATCACATCGGTTTTTGAAGATGACATGTCTACCCATGTAACATTTTAATTAGATTCAGGGTGACGGCAGACAGGAAATCGGATTGTTTTTCTGGCTTTATCATCTTTTGATATAATTACCACTCTGTTATTGGAACAGAAAGTACAACCCTACACATATATGATCTGAAGTTTAAAAGAAAGTGGCAGAGCAAAATTGGAAAGGAAAATGGCAAATCTGTTATCTATAAATAAAAACGCGGTCAGAGACATCATGTCATGCTCAACACTAAAATGAGCAGCAAAGAGATACAACAGGTGAGAAAACAAAGGAACGGAGACTGCAAAGCATCAAATGTTATTGCTGCACCAGGAAGACTGAGCCTTCCCAGATCATGGTGAGATTTTACTCAATGTGTACACCCCAAATTTTTAACATTACCGTCAGGGTTTTGCAACAACAATGAAATGATCTTGCTGTAACTTCTCTTGGAGGGGATGACAAGTAATGGAAGAATCGCCATCAGGATACGGTGGCACAAGAAGACATACAGAGGCACAGCATCAGTCTTGGATGCTATTTAAAACAGACTGAAGTTCTCAAGAAAACAGAAAACTGGAGATCCTTCTACGAATATGTTATTTTTGTCAACAGTTTTACAGTTTTAATATGTGCACTGAACCTAAAGACCATTTTCAGATTTTCTTTTTTTTTTTAAATAGAGAATGCATCTCTCAGAATAAGATCATGAACTAGCATGTGCTACATAAATAGTACCTCTGCTAGGGATTAAAGTACTTCCATTCATACATCTTGTGCCATATTTTAAAAAGGAAAAGGTGTACAGCTATTCCGGCCAAATTAATAGATGTAAATTAATTTATCCTTTTTCTACTTCAGTGACAAGAAGCACCTGTGTAGACTTATTTTTTTCTATGTGTATTTTATAAATTATTTTAAAAATAAATACAAATCTGCACAGGCAGATCTTTTAATTAAAAATATGCATTGTTACTCAATCAAATTTATTGTTCAATTTCATAAATGTTAAAAAGAGTAATCTATAGTTTTTATTCTGCAAAATACCTCAAAATGTGCTAAAAGTGTATCCTGTGAGGTAATATATCACCTATTATTTCTGTTTCAGAAAAAATGCCTAAAAATAGCTCAAGGTTATAGCTAAAAGGGAAAGTGTTAGCACAGAGACTGAAACACCCCAAAATTAAGGCATGAAAAATCCACTACTTGATCAACAGGTACGGATTTTTCAACCAACCTTTCCACACAGTAAAAGTAACACTGTTTAATTCATTGAACATGTTTTAAGGTATTTATTTTTGAGCCTTAAGTACTTAGTGTACACATGGATAGCCAGTTTTAGATCTGTTTTTATTCACTTGTTTACCATATATACCTAAGCAGAGATGACAAAAAAAGAGAAAGGACGTGCACAGGTCTTAGGAAGTGGCATCCCAGATTGCGAAAGTGGAGTCATTACTTGGAGAGAAATGCTGTGAGTTTCCCCACGGGACAGAGGTCCCAGGCAGACAGAAGGTCTGCGTTCAGCACAGTCTCCATGGCAACAGTAGTGGGCATCACACACAGGGTTCCACATCCTACACTACATCCTATAAGTAGCCCTGTTATTAGTTTTGCTCTCTTCCCTACACCTCATAGAGTTTCCTTTTATACCCAGTATTCCTGCTTCGTGGTAGCTTTGAGTCACACAGTATGATTATTACCACCAGCAGCATGACGAGCCATTAATCATAATATATTCAGGAACAGGCCAGGGGATCAGCAGCATCAGGGTCTGCATCAGGGTTGGCCATAAACTTTCTAATATCTGACTGTAGAAAGGAAGCTAACAGACAGTTATGCACAACACAAGCAATGCTGGCTAAATTAAGTCATGGTGCAAATCCATTATGGTCAGTAAAGTTATTTCTAGGATTAATATGGCTCCAGATGCTTATTGATTACTGAAGAAAATTTGCACACTTAATATTTTATTTATCAAGTTTCTTACATATACAGCTATTAAGACCAATGCTGGAATAATAGTAAAAGATCCATTTTCATTCAAATAGCTCCTGGTGCTTTGTGTGTTGTAACTACTACATAAAACTCAATCAAAATCACATGATGCTTGAATTAAATTACTAATTAACAGGACTTAGTGGAAATACACAGAATATTAATATTAATTTTAGTAGACATAAAGACAGTAATATTAGCAGAGTAGCCCAAATTATGGACCAGAATTTCATGGTCAGGAGTCACCTAGAATATAAAACAAAATGATGGCTTTTGAATTAAATTTTACAGAGCTTGCTACCTAAGTATCAGACAAGAGACAACAGATGGATTGAGATAGAAAAGGGAGGTATATGAGGAAAAAGGAGAAAACGTTGGCCAGCACTATAGGCAGAGTCATCTCAGTGCACCAGCTGCCTGCCTGCCTCAGGAGTCCTTATTTCCTGAAGGAAGAAAGTTTGCCAGGGCCAGTTTTATTCATTATTGTAGGTCTGCCAACATTTTCCCCTCTCCTGCAAGAGAAAAATGTGTATACCATGGAAAACCCAGGAAATATAACACCAGTCTCGCTGAAATCTTCAAAAGGTACACCACTGGCATGGGTGGGATCAAGATTTTACTCAGCTATTTTACCATTTCTTCAAGCACAGGTTACACTGCATCAACATACCCTCAAAAGCCAGTACTTCGAGATCAACATTTCCTGAGAAAAGTAAAAAAACCACAACCAACCAAACAAAAATCCAACTGGTCTGTTAATGTAGTCCCATTCAACATTACATACCATAAAGACATGGAAACCAGCTTTTTATAGCCTGGCATGATGACAGCTATTTTAATTGTGAATTCAAAAGCAGTAGAAACAATTTTGTTTTAACGCATTAAATGCAAATATCAGTTGTCAAACATTCTTTAGCATTTAAATGCATTTCTTTAGCAGATGCAATTCATGTATTATACTAGAAACTAGTAACTATTGCACAGCAGGGTATGAGTAGCTCTTAATTCATTTTTTATTAAATAGTTGTATCTATTACATGTGTGAAAGATTGCTTTAGCTGCTTATATGAGGCTTTTAAGCCAGAATAGCATTCTGCTCAGCAGATGATACTGAAAAGCACTAGTTTAATTTAATAATTACGCCTTTAACTTTCTCACATTTCAATTCCAAGATCAGAATATTATCTTTAATTAAAAATACAATAGGAAATTGCCTAGTTATCTAGTTCTTTAACAGAGTACTTATTAGTATAAGGTACTTAATTTAATCAATG
This sequence comes from Nycticryphes semicollaris, assembly GCA_013400055.1. Lineage (NCBI taxonomy): Eukaryota > Metazoa > Chordata > Aves > Charadriiformes > Rostratulidae > Nycticryphes > Nycticryphes semicollaris. Next base: position 330,513 of record VXBJ01000267.1, read on the forward strand.
TCTGTAGCCTTTGCACTAAGTGGTGCTTAAAAATGAACTAGTTAACTCCAATCCCGTAACTGATTTGCTTTATGTACCTAGGAAAAAAACCAGCTCCTAGCTGTATTTCTGATCAGGGATGGAGTAATTCCGGTTGCAGCAACCAGGTCATTTATCCTTTTCCCCTTTCATTTCAGTAGATGTGTCTTTCAACAGCAGCCTCAGAAATGCCTTCAGGTTGAGCAGACTCAGTTCTGTCATTTCTAGCATCAGTTGTGTTTACGTTATTTACAATGATTTTATATCGCCTTTTGTACCTTAGTATTGTGCTCAGTAAGCAGCTCTGGAATCAAACTTACTCATTGAAAGATCTTTGGCAAAGATCCTTTCTGAATAATTATTTTCATTTAGTTTCTTTTCAGAATATAATTTTTAAAGCTTGATGTTTATTAGACAAACAATAATGAAGTTGTGAAGCTTCCAAAGTGATTTATTTTTGAGACCTCTTTCTAACCTTTTAATTTAAGTCTTAGTTTAGAATTAGTTTAACATGAGAAAGTGAAATCTATTTTTCACTTTAATCCTAAATCAATATTATCTGAGAGAATTGTTTTATGTGACCTTTAAAGCATATATTTTATCATTAAAAGTAAACTGTGGCACGGAACATATCTAATGCTGCTTTAAAATAATTCATTTCAGTCCACAGAAAACTCACACCACCTTATTTTC
>VXBJ01000267.1:331281-373531 GCA_013400055.1 Nycticryphes semicollaris
CCCCCCCAGACACCTTAAAATAATGTTGTTTCTCTGTAGTTCCCTGTATACGGGTCTTACTTAGTTGATGTTAATGGGTACCTAGAAATGAGGTAGTTCACACATCTCCTAAAAGGTTTTCTTTAGACATCTGTAGGAAATTCTTCTGCCTAAAACACATTAAACTGAAGTATATTGGGAAAAAAACCCCATGCCCATGATTTAAATGCAACAGTTTGATTACACTGCAATATGTTGACATTAGTTATTACAGGTATCTATAAATTCACTGTACCTTCATGAATCCTTCACAAGTTTAATCAGTATTTCCCAGGAAAAAAAAAAAAAAGTAAATATTGCAAAACATTAACCTAATCTAGGTGCTAATCAAAATAAAAAGCCTCCTAATATCTTATTCCATGAAAGAACCTTATAAATGCAATCCCATCCCTGGCACCGAGAATGTGCAAATATTGCAAATTGTGTGGCTTGGTTTATGTTTTGGTGTAGTTTAAAAAAAAATAGAGGCAAAAAAAAATAAAAATGTTGTTCCCTCTTCCATTGATAGTCACTCCCCTAGTATTAAAGTGCTTGAAATGAGTTTGTCTCGCTGGTACCTCCCATCCCACAGCAGGTAGTGCTGTCTGACCATACCAGTTCCCAACCACGCAGGAACCGATATCAACTGTGGTTGCTGCCGATCATGTATTCCTTATGTCAGTCAATTATCTGAAATGCTTCTTAGGAGGCTGGGACTAACACCCAATAACAGCCATGGATGTGGGGAGCTGCACCCCACCATCATCTAGAAGACAAACAGGAAGGGAAATACTCATAATCCAGATCATCTTAAAATCTTAAAACCATCTTTCTCTTCCTAGTGGCAAGCTGGTGGTAAGTGTACCATTTTGCCAAAGACTTTACAATGTTTTTCAAACTGTCCCCTTCGGTTGTGCAATGGGAGGGGTACAGTGTAGGATTTTGCAGTCACCTGCAGCATTTCCTCTCACTGATGTTATTTCAGTGCAGAGCTCAACCACCCATGGATGTGTCCACAGTAACTGTGGTGTTTATGTCCCTGAGGGTCCAGCAACACAGCAGGACTGAAAACCAGCCAAGGAATCAAAGAGAGACAATGGAAAAATCGTGCCATTTTTCCCCACCAGAAAGCTTTAAAGAAAATTCACTTTCCCATTAAGAGAAATCACAGTGGTCTGTAGTGGTGTGTCAGGAAGTACAAAGTCAGGTGTACTATCAGCGAAGCTTTGATTTTCTCTAGAATGAGATATTAAACTTATATACAGTTATACATATATATACAGGTAGCTCAGCCAACACAGTAGAAATTTAAGATTGTTAAATTTAATCACACTTAATTATTTTTTATCCTATACGAAGAACAAACTTCTGGGCTGCCTGATTATTTCTCCACTTCCAGAGCTCTCCCTCCTGCACAGTCAAAGGTTAAGACCCTTCCCTTTCTCCCAGCGTGCCGTAATTCTGACTGACTCCGGGAAGCGAGGTTTCGACAGCGCAGTTTTGTGCCACTGCCATCACAGCCTCCGGCACAGAGGTGTGCCAGGGCACACGCTGTACTCCAAGCCTGTGGAGCTGCCAGAATGGTCCCAGAAGGGACTGTCAGACAGAAGCAGACTGGAATCGCTCTCATCTTTCACAGACACCAGCTCGGCTCCTGCTTTAGCTTTAGGAATGGGAAGGCTATAAAGGTACCATTTAATCATCTGCATTCCCTACTTTTTCTCTTCTAACTAGCATTTTGGTTTGTCTTTTCCTGCAGGTTTTAGAAACAACTATGATAATAAATTGATTTTCTATTAAAGGGCATTGTATTCTCAGAGTTAAATTTCTATTAAAATTAAGTTTTATTTTGGTTTGGTCTGTGGACATAGCAGCTCACTCAATTAACTTTTATAGATTATATTAGATGAATCATAGATGAAGATGATTTTTCTTAGGTCATGTAAGGTGAAAAAGAATTTCAGAGGTAATACCTTCTTACGGAAGGAATAACACTTAGATGACTATTGAACAAATATTTGCAATAAATTCTAATTAACAAATTGCACTGCTGGAGTAGTGAAAACAGAAACACTGTTCTTCCAGATTTTGTGCTACATGTATCATATCCAACATGAAGCCTTGCCCCGACATGTACAAAGCATTGTATAACAGTATGAAATCCCAGTGCTGATGAAACTCTGATTAACACCCACTGAAATGTCCAATTCTTCCCATGCCTTTTTGCATATTTCCCTCCCTCCCCCCCCAAGTTGGCTGAGCCATCTAGTTATAGCACTGACGTGTCTGTTTGTTAGTTTCTGGGGGTTTTTTTGGGGGGTAAGAGGTTTTATTTCTAGTAAGAATTTTTATTTCTTCTCTTTTTTTCTTCTTTGTTATTCCTGAAGAATGGCATCTTCTCTAGCTAAAAAAAAAAAAGTTTAAGATAGAGTTTGAGCTAAGGGATACTAATTAGTGAAACAACTTCAACATATGTACTTTAAAATTTTCAAATTTATGCTATACATAATTAAAAAAAATCCAGAGTAAACAAACCAGCTGAATTATTTTCTACTGATGGTACTACAAAAAATTATTTTACAGAAATAAAATCACAGTTTTGCAATATAATGAAAAAGAAGTAGAAAATGAAACGCTGTCCAGAAATATCAACACCACGTACTTTTTATGAAGAGCATACTGCAGGAACCATCTCATCTCCATGAATAAGCATTTACTCATCCTTGTTAGCAGATATATATTCCTACTTGTCCTGTAAGTTAACATTGAAGACCAAATTAAAAAGATGAAATACACCATGAGCTCAACGAAACAGAAATTACCCATATAAAAAGTTTATTATTTAAAAGACTCTTCAGAGAATACAAACATTGATTTGAATTGACTTAAAGTGACAGGTGTCACTTGGCTTATTATTTGGAAGGCTGTAAGCTAATTCAGTGGCAATTGACTTTGACACAAAAAAGGTATGATGCAAAACTGAAACCAGAGTAATACACTTTGACAGAAAGAAGACATTAATAGACCAACCAATAATAAAATAAACTGTAGAACTAAGCAATAGCTAATCAAACCTAAGAGGATTTACCTAATTAATCCTGTGTTGCACAGCTATCCAGATTGCTTTTCTGTCCAATCCATATTGTAACTACTCATTACTTACTCTTAGCTTTCTAGAAACAAGTGACGTTACCACGTAACAAGCTAAACAGTGTTACCTATTTTTGAACTGGTCTACTGCACTACTGTGTAAGCAGTTGGCTAAGGCACTGCAAAAATAGTTCCAGAGCTCCAAACTGTTTGGAATTAGTTTCTTTTTTAAATCACAAACCAAATGGTAACAGTAAATATTAATTATTTGGACAGGAACATTTGCACTTAGAAGGGAATCTCTTTTTTAAAAGAAATTGTGGAGGAAGAACTTTATGTCTGCATACTTCATGTTGGGTTTTGAGTTCATCAAAGAAAACACACAGACTAACAAGAGGTGTACTGTCAAAGAAACCCAAATGGTTACAGTTTAAAGGCTGCTCTAATTGATAAATTTAAAATCTCCCACAAAGAAGCTTCAGAATGTGGCAGGTGTGTGTCTTGTATAGTTTTACTGTCTAAGTAAAGCAAACATATGAACAGATTAAAAAAATAGATTAAGTGTTTTATAAGCTACTGCTAGCCTACACTAGCCAGCTGAAGGCTTTAAATAATTTAATCCCTTCAGCAACTGCCAGTCCCAACTGCAATACTGAAACAAGGTCTGAATTCAGTTTGAAACCCAACAGGTGCAGTCTAATACTGCTTCCTTAATTCAGCTACTGATCTATGTTTATGCTTGTAGAGGACAGCATATTCTTAAATTCACCATGGCATTAATTAAATTAGTCTAAGTGCCTCTTGTTTTATCCCATCTTCTACTATCAAATTTACCTCAAACAGTACTCTATTTCTTTCCCCTCCCCTCTAGAAATGCTCTTCATGCCAGATGGAAGACAAAGAGTTCTCAAAAAGCTTTTTAAAAAGATTTTTCTTTATATATATCTCATATAGAAGTACAAAATAAACCAGGGAAACTGAAAAATATAAAACATTTAATACTGATTTTATCATCTTGAATTTTAATATTTGGAAATGGAAGGTGGTGTACAAAATTAATGGCAAGCAAAGTCTTTAATGGCATATTACCACTTGTACTCTAGTTTTAATTTGAATAATCCAGGCAATTGAAGCTGCACCTAGCACAAATAGGATACTTCTCATTTCTATATGCCAAGTATTTCTATCAACATTTGCTAGCAGCACAAACTAATGCGTATTGCCAAAAAGTAATGATTCACCAGAAATAAAGTCAAAGTCAAAAAGCAGCAGTACTATGAAGCCTCTATCAACAGTACCAAGGATGAGTTTTTCCCCGCTTCTCTTTCAAGTCAGGGACAGTTCAGCAAAGCACAGGGAAATGCTGCTTAGTCTCCTACGTCCCACAGAGTTTAAAGGCTAATCTATATTTTTCTGCAATCACAGGACAAGAGAAGAGGAAGCTTCCCACCACCTTACTTCTTTCACTCTGCCAACAGAGCTGGAAGATAAGACAACTCAAGGCATGGCTTCCTTTCTCTTTCTTACAGCCTGAGGCACGCTTATACTTGGGATGCATACAGAGAGTTTTCTTTCTCAAGCAATTAAGCATCGTGTTTGGCACATGCAAATGAGAGGATAGTGTTACCTTTTAATGCAAGCTTAATTCAAAAATTGTGCATGCCAAAGTAGTAAGGCAGTGGGGTAACAAAGCCAGCTCAGGTAGCAGATCATAATTCAATGTCATTCAATCAACACTATAATATGCTGTGCAAGTGACATGCAGGTTTATGAAAATGAAAACACATTAAATGTACACTGAACCAAAATATTTTCTTAGATCCCAAGATGCTAAAGATACCAATAGCTAGCTAAAAACTGCAAAAATTGCCATCCATCAAAAAATATCTTGCAACAAAAAGTTAATTGTGGTGCCCCAGCACAGATTTGAATTTCCAATAGTTCTATCAGTATGTGGATGAACTATAATTTCTGTATATTAAGAGTATCTTTGAAATCAGAGAGAATACAATTATTTCCACAGTTCTGGGTATAAAAAATGTAACTTTCAATTATTAACCAACAACCATTCTTTTGACTATGTGAAATAATACAGGCACCATCCATTCTCTATTTTAAAACTGAATGCATTGAATTGTACATTTTTGTTTCCTAATTCATCTTAATGTTGAGGCAATATAGTTTCATTAATATTTACAGTGTGTTCTCTGATCACACTTGTACTTCAAAGCACTAAATTAATAAAGTTTTGGAGCAGAGCCACACAAAGTGATTTCAGAACCTGAAATTTAAAATTCAGGTTCAAAACCATCTATTCCAGAATTGACTTTGGAAAGAAGGATAAATCAGGAGGGGAGAAAATTTACAAAAGACAGATTGTACAAAAGCTCAGTCAGTGACAACATCTGTATTCTATTAACAAGGCCTAGTTTTAATTCAGAAAGCCCTATATATCAAATAACTTAGAATATATAGGGTATATAATTTTAATTCTGTAAAAATGTATTTATGTGAACAATTTTTGGTCATACAAATAATCACCGCCTAACAATTCCCAGTGTAATCTTCTGGGATTAAGATTTTGCAGACTCACACCTTTTTTCATTTTTTTAAGTATTTAATAAACATGATGCTAACTGATGCTCAAAAAAAAAAAGAACCCCAACCCAAAAAAAACCCATGGCATTGTAGTTCTCTCCCAGAGACAGCCAGTATGAGAAGGTGTGTGAAAGCTATCATGATACAGACCTAGAAACAGCCAGACAGTTAGCAGTTAGCCAGACTTCAAAAGATCTCAAAATAATAATAAATAATGGGTTGGTTTAAATGCCAGACTGTGTTTATAAAGTTCACTTCTGTTCTCTAAAACAGTTCCTCAAAAAATGCCAAGTAAACTAAACTGATAATGTATTTTTCAAGAACAGCAAGATTTAGGAAAAAACATACCAGCTGCTGTGAAACTGAGAAAAGACTCTGAAGACTTTTGATCAGAAGATATTCTCTGTCTTGTAGAGACTTAACTGGTAGATAGATTCATGTTGGTCCCCTTGCCCATCCCCTTTCTGGCGACTTTCATCCCCAAATGTACACCCATAGCAGGAGAAATTAGTACACTTTTTCTTGCCTTGTGTGAAGGGCACACAATGCTCCTGGTACCGTCTGATGCATAAAAGCAGGGCACAGTCTGGCCTCTCATTGAAACCAGCATTCCAAATCCATGTTTCTTTTTGTTAAACTACTTCTGCTTTATTTTGTTGTTGATTTGTCTGCTTGAAGAGTACTGATACAAGACAGAAAACAGTACTACTTGCTAGAGGCAAGGACAATCCCAAAAGACACAGTCTAACTTTTCCTCAAAGTTCTGCCAATACACATAATTACTGACTTGCAATGTTTCTGCTGCTCAGGTCCTAGGAATACTCACAGAAAGGCTGCCAAGCTGTCATCATACAGTGAGGTGGACATATGTCCAAAACTTCTCCCATGCATGCTACTTCACATAATAATGCAAGTATTCTTGTAGCAGGATTATTTAATGAAAGCCCTTGTCTTATTATGTAATCTGGAATCCTTTGGTGGCAGTAAGGTACTTTGGCCTTCATCGTTCCTTGGATGAGCAACAATTGCTCTATGTTCACTCTTCACTCGGAAAGCATCACAGCCTGAGAAGAGTTGGAGCAAGTTAAGGTTACACTGCTGGGAACGGCTGCCCGCTGGTGTACTCTGTCTCTCTTAGACCCTTTGTCAGTATTTTGGACCGCAGAAATTTCTACAGGAGCAGACAAGACTCCACCAGAGATTCCCAATATGACTGATTTTTGCCACAAACCAAAGAGCAGATCCAAATTGGCAAGTAATGTTTGCCTTTGTACAGTATCTTTTTTTCAAAGCCTGGAAATAATGTTTCAAACACACACTCATGTTTTTTAGTAGACAGAATTTGACAGAGAAGCACAGTGTAGAGAAATCCAGCCCTGCCCTGTTTGTGCCAATGTGAACTTGATCATTAGTTCTTTGAAGTGAATACTGAAGTCTCAAGTGTCCACTATACCTCTGTAAAAAAAAAGTACTACTTATACAGCTTAATTAATAGCCTCGTTTTATGAACACTGGAAAAAGATTAGTAACTCATTTCTTATTCTGTTTGGGTTCCATCCTACGCCCTCAGTATGACTATCTTCATCTAGTCAAGTAAATGATAGGGCTAACACCTGTCACCTGCAGCTTTTTATTCCGCTCCCTCCAGAGGAGGAAAAGTTAATGCTAAAAAGAATAGCTGTTGCATTAGGGAAAGAAGGTGGTTAGAGTGGTATTGGTTCTTCATTACTGCAAGAATTAATTCCAATGGCAAGCAGCAGCCCCTCTGTTGTCACGTGACTGTAAGTGATACACAGAACATAAGCAGTGGTCTACATCTACTGCAATGAAAGGTATTACACCAGATTAACCTAAACTGTGCAACTTTGCACATTAGCTTGGCTCAGGAGCCTGTAACTTCCAGTCATGACTAATAGATGCATGATGCAGTACACACAGGATATGTATTTGCTCATTAGACTTTATTTGGGAATAAAATATCATTGATTTTATGAGCTAACCCTCCTCACAAACACCCTTGCAGTTTCCTCTCACCATGACACAGCTCACCAGATAGTTACTACATATGGAATTTTCAACAGCTGACCAGTATACCCCCGCTCTACACAAACACGTGTGACCACCCTGAGTCTTTCCTGAGACCCGCCACAGAGTGGCCACGTGGCTTTTGTGAGCACTCTGCCCTCAGTCCAGCCAAGTTGCAAATTGTGGCATAGTAAAATAAACTTCAAATACTTAAAATGTAATTTCATAAGTATCCTTACTATTGTAAGCACTTGGGAGAATTACTTCCTTCCCTCCCCTCCTCACCTTCCCTATTTTTCCCCTCAAGCTTCTAACTTTTCTTCTTCTCCATTTGCACTCAATTCTATTTCAAGTTGTGTGTGTAGGGTTCTAATTATCTTCTATTTTGGGACATTAAAAGATTGTGAATCATCCCACCTTCTGGGAGATTAGTAAATCCAGCTATTACCAACAAAAATGCTTCTGAATACTTATTATCCAGGTTAATTATTCAATTAAAAAGTATGCTGGAGCCATCAGCAGGACACTTCCATTTCATGGTTGAACAAGAGAAAAAAAAAAAATCTTTCAAAATTGCTCTAAAGCAATTATTTCAAAACCTGTTTTTCAGAGCTAATCTTTCTCCTGTACCTACATGCTGGTACAATAAACCTGTGAGTGGAGGTCACTGGATGAAGTAACCCATGCAGAAATCATACAGAGGCTTGTCTTGTGGGGGGACACCCCACTAAGATGAAACACTCATTCTTACTTTTTTTTTTTTCCCTTCTGCATGCGTTTTGAGTAGATTACATTTTGTTTCTGCTTAACCTTTTTTGACACAAGGAAGCTGCTATGTGTGTTAGTATCCTGAAACTCTTTAGGTTTCTGTACTTTAAATATGCATTCATGATAACGAAGAGAATTTTTAGCCTAATTAAGCTGAAGACCATCAAGTAATTCAGAGTCTTTAGAATGATTTCTCCTCTTTCTAGGACTTCCTATGCTTCAACATTTATTTTTCTTCCATTTTTTAATCTTGATTTTGCATTCAGAGGGCCTACATGCTATCTTATTGTCTGGCTACAGTCTGAAATGAGTTGTTTGACTAAGCTGGCAAGGAAACCCAGCAGCAAGTGAAAGAGTAGCCTGGGATGGAGCCACTTCCTAACTGGTATTTAAACGTCAGCCAAAGCACTCACTGAAATATGCCTCCTCCCAGGTCTTTCAAGATGGTCCTAATTAATATATGCCCTCATACTTCATCACCACAGCAAATTAAGCTACTCTAAAACTCCTCCAATTTCTACTAACAAAGACCTGAGTGCATTTCAAAGGAAGCTTTCATTTCTGGGATCTGTTTGAGGCACCTGTGGAACAAGTGTTAGGCAACATACGGTAGTTTGCCAAAACAAGTAATTTTGAAATTAGCTAACCCAACAAGCACCACAACATGAAGATTTCACATTACCTGCCTGAGGTTGCCATTATCAGAACATTCATCCACTATAAATGGAATATAGAACACAGGATTTAAGCAGAAAAAATATCTGGAGCTATACCTGTATTAGGCAACAACTTTCGAGGCTCACCTCCCTTTTATGCTTTCAGAAGGATTTTCAAGAGGATTTTCAAATGGAAGCCACCAGAGAACAGTACCTACAGGTACACTGCTTCAAGGAACAACAGGAGCAAATGAGTTTTTTCCAAGAAATGGTGTTTGCAGGAAGCCTGTTACTGCCTTGTAATTCCAGTTACAGTCTCTGCCCATTCTACCAGCAAAAGTAACACGGATGTTAAGATGCATAATTGATTCTGGGGAACAGAGCAGATAAATGGCAGTCAGCTGTGCATGAGGCAAACGAATGGGTCACAGATTACTGTTAAAGGGGCCTGTCATATATATTTGTATATATATTTTTACACATATATATATAAATATACACACATGCTTTAAAATGTGGAACAAGGATGAATACATAAGCTTCAGACTTTCTATTTTCAGGTGCATTAAGTCTGCTCTACAGACACAAAAAGCCAAAAAGGTTAGACAAACAACTATATGCAACATATGACTTAATATGAGAGAATTGCCTGCAGCCTGTCTCTAGGGACCACTCTTTCATTTGGGACTAATTGGAAAGGTTTCTGCTTATCTATTTCTAGCCAAATGTAAAAGTTGTGACTTCAGCAGACCAACCATCACAACCATGCTTGTTTAGAATAACATAGTTGTATCCTTCATTGGGTTGTTCCACACCTTCATGCAGCTAGCACAGACAAAACACTGGTGCCCCAACGAGAAATTTCTCCATGTAAACTGGAGAAATTACTCTTCTCAGTCCAACCTAGGAATTATTCTCTTCAAGCTTCGGTGCCAGACTTGACAGGTCAGAAGACTGCCATTGGTAAAGCCATTTGCCCATCAGCTTCACACAGGCTCGGTTCAGCTGATGAGCAGCATTTCCATTCTCCCCTGCCCAAAGCAGGGCATGGAAAAGTAACATAAAATCCAAATAAATATTAAAAAAAAACTTTAAGCATTCTTTTTAGGTTACCATTTCCATCCCCATTTGCTTTTCTCAGTTGCTTAACTCCAATAATAAGAAAGAAAAGGCAATTTTCAACCCAGTGCCACTGTGCCTGTAGACGCTTGACACATCTCAGTGACTTGTTTTTAATAGGAGCTGCAGAGCAGGCCTTGTGTTGCCTCAGAAACAACTCCTACACTAGGATACTAGGGCACAATTTAATGAGTACCATGGCATGTACCCATGTAGTCCTAAAGCTACCTCAGTAGTGTCTGGGAGGAGACTGTTTACCTCCTACCTTGACATTTACAAAGACAATATGAAGTAGACTGTGTCAGTCGTGACACATGCAAATCCCAGTGCTTTGCAGAGCCCTGTGCCAGACAGTTACTGGCACAAATTATACCAGAGAAATGACCAAAGTACATGCATTAGGTTTGGAGGTTTTTTCCTAAATATCTTCTACCTTTTTTAAATCCTGTCTGAATGCAATTTATTAAATTAAATAGTCTGTAAACAAGAAAAAATTAAATAAAGGGGGAAAATTAACAAGAAAAAAAAAAAGGAAATCCTATGAGCCTGTAGAGTGAATAGGGGAGATCCTGCAAGGAAAGTAGCCCAGCTCAGCATCAACTTAGACTAGTGAAGTTTTACAGTTCTCAGACTACATTCTGGATTTCAAATGCTGACTTGCCAATGGAGCTAGCCTATAGTTGAGAAGAATTGGTGGGCTGCAAGCATACTGTTGGTAGCAAAGATGGCCATGAAAAAAGCGGGACAGGTACTTTATGAATAGCAGAGATGGATGTGACAGGAGTTTCAAAAGATGGTAGGGAAAGTTTTAGAAGTAAGGAGGTAAGCAAGCTAACATGCCTTCTTCTCATTTTACTTTTTTTGCTCTTTGTTGTCAGAGCCTTGTTTATAAAAGCTGCTTACTTCTCTGCCCTACTCAAACAGCCTAGAGGTGCCATCTCAGTCTGGATGGAATGCCTTCTCCCCTCTTTTTTCTTTTCTTGTCATGGAACAGGCAGAAGACACAGGCCAGAGAGCCAATTCAATAACAGCTTTGTGATTTTTTTCAAAGATAGACAGTTCCTAAAAGGATTTGAAGTGTCAATAGGTGCCAAAAATATGATTTGCTTTGGAAGAACCACAGCACCTCTTCATTTTTCATAATAATCATTAAGGACAACATGATATTATTCTTGCAGTTAGAGGACAAATGCAACAGTCTATAGGATCTGACAGACCTGATGTGCAGAAAACAGCGTTGCACTCAGAACTTGATGGATACCTCAAATATTCTATGACACCCTTTTGCAGCCAAAGTTCTGCAAATTACTGCAAGTCATCCTTTGAAGCAATCACAGAATTGTCAGAGTTGGAAGGGACCTCTAGAGATCATCTAGTCCAACTCCCCTGCCAAAGCAGGATTGCCCAGAGCACATTACTCAGGACTGCATCCAGGCGGGTCTTGAAAATCTCCAGAGAAGTGGACTCCACAACCTCCCTGGGCAGCCTGTTCTAGGGCTCTGTCACCCTCACTGTTAAGAAGTTTTTTCTCATATTTGAATGGAACTTGCTATGCTCCAGCTTGTGTCTGTTGCCGCTCATCCAGTCTACTAGTAAGAACTTCATGAGGTGTACAGTTAACTTATCTAGGACCAGAATTTAATCCAAAGACAAGGACAATCTAATAAGAAGAAAGAAGGGTCCAACAGTCATCATGAAATAACGGACTTGTGGAAAGCAAAGCAAGGCTCTCCAGATGGTGAGTTTGGACTTTTTCTGCCTTTAGTTATGGCGACCCCAGGTCTGGCTGTTGTTTATTTTTATAGTATTTTTCAAATTACACTCCAATTTTAAGCATTCATTACTCTTTAATTAGAAATGGATCTGACTGTCCATGTCAGTGCTGGCTCAAGAGTGCCTACAGCTTGAAGGAAGGAATTCCTTCCATACAGAGAGACAGGCTTTGACACTTTGAATACTTTATTAATTACTTTTGAAACTTCATATTTAATTTTTTTTTTTTTTAGAATTGGATAAAGAGAAGGGGGGGTTGTGTGATTACTCTTTCACAGAAATAGCTTTGTGAACTGGTGATGCTCCCTCAAGCACTTGGTATCTGCTTTAGCCTATGACAGGTTTAATTTTTATACATTTTGATACCGCATTCTAAACATTATTTCAGATGGGTTTTTTTAATGTAAATACTCATTTTTAATGGAAACAAACTATTAATCCCTAAAAAGAATTACTCAGAAGGCCAACTAATGAGATCTCCTATTTACCCCCAGTAAAAACGCCTAGACATCTCCTCTAAAGGATATTCTATAGTTATTTACAAGTACTGATATGAAAAGTAACATAGACCTGTCCTTGATTTTCATCATTCTACAAGTGCCTAAGTATTTCTTTCCCTTTTTATTCTCAGAATATAATGGGAAAATTTATTTACTCAAAGTCTACTGAAATCACAAAAAATTACTTTAATTGTATTCTACATATTCAGATAACCAAATGATAACCTGTGTATTCAGAAAAAAAGATTTTTTGCTAAAATAAAAGGTAAAATAGTTTCTCTCAAAATAGTTGCTTGTGTTTCATTCCTTCTCCTTACATTATTGAAATTTCTCAGTCATTTGTTTATTGTCACTCAAATGTTTTACTGAAATAGATGGCAACACTACCAGAAAGCTGTCAGATGGCTCTGAGACAACATGCTATACCACCTTAGATATATGTGACTTATGTCCCACGTTTGGTAACAGTTCAGTTTATTTTTGTTAACCCTATGTCAAGTAACCAAAATATGAGAAAAATGTACAAGCAATGTCCTGAGTACACAGAAACAACAGCACCAGCCCAAACAGCTCCTAAGGCCTGTCTGAACTAAAATGTATTTTAACATTCTGAAATATTTTAAACATGTTTAGAAAAAAAAATTATATGTATTCAGGACTGAAGTTGCCTTTTCACCCAGACACCTTATATCTGGGTTTTATAAATGCCTTTGTTTGCCTTGTTATCATCATGTGCTACATGGCACCCTTTTTAATATGGGTTAAATACAAAAATCAGTATGAATGGAATACAGCTGGGGAAGAAAAATGGCAGTTGCTTTCTCAGTTTTACATATGCAGGTAGATACATTTGTAGGCATTTTTAAAAGCTGTATAGATATTTAAAATGCATTTTAATCTAACTAGTTTGTTCCCACAGCAGAACTTCTGTTTGAGTATTAATGACAGATGCTCAAACTTTTAAGTACAAGGGAGAGGGATAAAACAAGCCCGAACAGTCCTTAATCCATATTAGTTTTCTGAGAATTTTGAAAGGATGAGTAAATATGTTTTCAAAATTTATCATGATTGTAAGAGTAATTTCTCACTACATTTAAATCAGATATTAATTATTTAAATCCTCATTACTTCTTGGTATTAACTTATATTTCTTACAGCATTCTCACTTTTCTGGTGCATACAGCAGTGTTTTCCCCCTACAGAGTTGAGTATGTTCAGAAAAGAAGAGATATGTAAGGATTTGGTAAATAGCTTAGGCACAGTTCTTTAACACTGGTAAATAGTACAGAGCTAGCTTCTGCTAGAAAAATGCAGAAAAGATCGTGAATTTATAAACATGTGACTTCTCAAAGCAGATCTGAAAAGGAGAATAGCAAAAGGAACAGGTTTCTTTATGAAAACCAGCAGAGAATAGTAACAGAAGGGTATTATAAAAATGAGTCATACAGCAAAGGAAGAAACAAAAAGCAAAGTGGGAGGATAAGGATACCACTGAAAAAAGCACATTGAGCTAGATAATATAGACAACACATTAAGACTTTTAACTACTCTAACACAACCAGCCAAACCTGCTGTCTTTCAGCCTTTTTAAACACGATTACATCCTTTGATAAGCAAATAACTTACAAGACACTATTACACACCATCCTTCAGGCTAATCACACATGCACCGTGTCATCAGTTAGTTTATCATACTCCCTAAACGTTTGTCTTCAGTATGTGAACCGAGCAGCAAGTCATCATGGCCTTTTCAACAAGACTTGTACATCACTCCATAACACCATGCCATTGTTTCCAGGCTGCTGCCATTGCCCTCGATCTCACCAGCTCTCAGACAAATAGAGCTGCCCGGCTCCGTGTTCTGAGACAGACAGGACCATAGCATACTACCTTACTTCTGGCTTGTACCCAATAAAAATTAAGAGATAACTTCTCTGTTCATCTCAGGGACCATGGGATAAAAAAGGCCCCTGAAATTAATTTATTAGCTGTAACAAAGTTAATGTAGGTGTAGTCTCTTATAGAAATGGATTCTATTCTCCCTACCTACTCGGGCAGAGACCTGTTGCTCTTTAGGAATGCAACATTTCTGCAAGGAGATAGTAATGGGAGTTTCAGAAGCTGGTTTAGGGCTGGTTAGAGATAGTTTAGAGTCCACAAAAGCATTAGCAGTAACTTTGTCATATTACATTGACACAGATCCATGGGCTGAACTGGTTCTGTTCTGATAGACCAGTGATTCTTACATAGGATGTATTGCACTCAGGAACATAAGCACATAGCGCAGAAAGCACATTTTGATGTTTAACCCACTGTAGGTCCAGAGCTTTTAATATGCACACAGCTGTCTGAGAAAGCCCCCTGGTACTTCTAGCATCCAAATGATAGCCCAAAGACAGATTTCCACCCTTCTGTGAAGACAACTACTGCTAAATTGTTGCAGATCTGCTAGCAATATCTTTGTAACTGGGAAAGCTACGGGTGTTCCAATGGGCACTTGGATTTACAAGGTAATTACCATTGACCATATTCCCAAACCTACTGTCAGCTTTGAGTGGACGGCATTCCCAAACTGTGCTGGGATACATACATCCTCTTGTGCTCACAATTCCTAAGGAATTACAGAAACCAAAAGGAAAGTTGTGGGATTCATTCATTTGGATCCAAATTTACATTGCAATTCTGTTTTTCATATAGTGGAACAATGCATACTTCTGACACACAGCAGCTCTTGTGCCGTTGCTTCCAGGAAGAAAACCAGGGCAAACAACTCCAGAAAGACTGGCAACAGAAAGACTCAATGGCAAGAAATAAAGGCAGAACATTTCTAGCCAAGGAGTAAACAAATACAGTAAGAGTCTATAGTGTACTCATTTCAGTGTTAAATCATTGCAGGATCATTACATTTTGGGTAATGTTACATATCTGTACAAGCAAATGCAACTAAAATTATAGTAATATACAACGAGAACTTCCTCAGCTCTTTTGAGGCCTGTCTTGTAGCTCACCATTGAGGGTTTTAACTGCTTGGCTGCATAGCGATAACAACTCACAAATAGTATGTGTTAATGTGTATCATAATCAGGGAGGAATTTGCCCCAGGAATTTCCCCCAGACAGTCTTTGGAAAGTTACTGCTTGGAACAAGAGCTAACACATAAGCATGTTATTCCCTTTTCTGGCTCATTGCCCTCTGTATGCTAATAAAATGAAATGACTGTTCCAGAGAAAACACTCATCCATGTATTATTATTTCAAAACTGTCAAAATAGCACATAGAAAAAAATAATAAATGCATGAATGTAGCATGAAATTAACTGTAATGTAAGCTTTAAGTATAATAAATATATAAATAGAGCTGTATAGAAGAGGCAACACTTTTCAGACTGTTGACAAAAAGGATATTTTTTCTTATATTTAGTCTAAGGCATTTCTTTTAACTGAGATTTCAAAGCTATTTTAGAAATACAAAACCAAAGCAAATTCTACTATAGCATATGGTAGTTGAGCTGAGGTATCATGATTGAGGCTCAAATGAAATAACTTCACTGCTACCTACAAGCTTAGCTAATAAAGAAAAGGTTAAAGCACTTCCTTACCTTTTTGTCCCTAATATTTTACTAAAAAATAGCACACACTAACATTTGGAATTACTGTTTTTACTAGAGAACACAGCTCAGTTAACAAGAAGTCCAACTTCTTATGGAAAAAATTGTCAGTTAACATTAAATGCAAATTTAACTACCTGCTTGTCTGATCTGATCACCATGGTACCCAGATGCTTTATAGATAAATATAGGAACATAATTCTTAATTCAAAGAGGGCACAATCTGCTAAGGTAAATTTACACAGGGATAAACTCAAAGGGAGCTATTCCAAGTGCAGTTTGCAGGTCCAAGTACGGAGTAGGTAACATCACCAGTATGGGAGATTTGCACTGAAGTCAGAAACATTAGTTACCTCTTCAAAAGAAACTTTAATAACCATAAACTCTGACAGTAGCTGCACTAGAGACAGAACTGCAGCATAAGGTGGGACATGGGACAGTGACAAAAGGTTTTGAAGGTGAACTGAAGCAAGGAATACTTTGTGGATCAAGCTATACATCATGAGTGTGGAAGGAGGGTGTGATTGCTATTCCAGCACCAGGAGGGTACTGGCATTTCCAAGATTTCTAAGTCAAACTTGCCTAAAATGAGGAGGTTAAAACAACTCAAAACTTTGGTTTCTTTCACATTGCTTCCAGGCGTCTGCAAGTTTGTGATGTACTGGGATCACACAAACAAGTTTTGTTTCATAACAGAAGGAAACTAACTTAGAAGAAAGAAAGATTGATTGATTCTTATGTAAGCCCTTGTTTCCTGGAGCTGAGCTTTCAAGTAAAACATGAAATACTATGGTTGCATAGCAACCTCCCCACCCCCTTTACAGGTGAACTGGTTGACCAGTTCCACCATTCCTGTTTCTCTAGGCTGCATAAACACAGCACTTGAATAGGGAGGATTTGTGTCAGCAGGGTGAACTCCCTCATTCGTGAATAATTTGTATTTAAGAAAAGTTAAGTTCTACCCAAAACAGCCTGAGGTGGAAACTGTTGATGTTCTGAGTTTACGTATTCCAATTTATTATGAAAATGAATAGCATCAAATGTCTTACAAGCTTACTTTTATACCCTCATTTTATATTGATTGGATGATTCAGATAAGTAAGAAGGCATTTTGAGTGCAAGCAACACTGTGCTTAGCCAATTTTTATTTGCTGTTCATCACTAACATTTTGGGAAGCACTCCAGTATTATATCAGATAATCACAAATAACATTAAATTTTGTGTCACTGATCCTAAGTGAGAAATAACTGCAACCAGCATAATATTTTTAAAAGGCTTTGCCTATATATTTATAATCAGAGTAAGCATACACTAGAAAACAAATGAGGCTGAATATTGGTATGTAGAAGTGTGCAACCCCGATCACAAGTAAGTATGTTCTGCCCCACCTCACTTTGTTCTCCTTTTTGTTTGTTGGATGATGACTGCTATGGTAAATACTGGTAAATTCCCCCTTTGATTTCCAATCATCCTTTGATGCCTTTGTTTTCCTTCCATATGCTTCTTCTCTCTGACCTTATTATTACCTTTGAATATTAATACTCTTAAAACCAGGATGCGCGTGACTTTTTCTAAAATAAGGTAAAATTAAAATACATTAAAAATGATTAATCGTTGCAAGCTGTGACGCATAGTAAGATTCATAGAAAGCCACTTCTGATGTCAAACAGTAATGTGGCAGGAAAAAATCCTGTAATCTAGACATAAAAAGACCCGAAATTACCGCCATGCCATTTTCTCTGTTGGGTGGCTGCCAGGTACGTGCTACTTGTCCCCTCGCTGGGCTTCCAGCCGAGCTGGAGTGGTGTTTGTCTGCCATCTCCTGGGTGAGTCACAACGCTGGGGACATGAAGTGGTCACAAAACAACAGGGACAGGCCGCAAGAAGAGATTTAGCCGTGCCAGTGGTCATTACACACATTTTAACTACTTAAAAAATACTTAGGTTATGAGGTCAAACACTCAAAAATTTGAGAACACTGCATTAGTTAACTGCGCTGTTGAATTTGTATAGGTTACTTCATCTTTATCCCTCTGGCTGCCACGTTAATTCAGTACACATCCAAATAGTAATATTCAGTCAGAGGGGTTTTTTGTTGGTTTAGTTTTTCATTTCATGGGTTGTTTTTTGGGGTTTTGGTTTGGCTTTTGGGATGGGTTGTTGAGCGTGGGTTTGGTTGGTTGGTTTTTGTTTGATTGTTTTTGTTTTAAACTTTGTTGTGCTATTTCAGTTTTTTTAGATTTCTTCTATTTTTCTGCCTGGAAATTTTGTCCATGAACAACTGGTGGATGTTAGCCCTTCTGCAATTTTCAGACCCTCAGACACTGTTGCAGCCTGGTGGTAAGCATGCAGGAATGCCATAGAAATGGTTGCTAGACACAGAAGACTGGCTGTGCTTGTACTGAAGAACTGATCCGCACACATACTATACACCCAAAGCATTCAGGACGTGTCGCACTCACCGTATGTATACTATAAATGGTACAGCCATAAATATCTATCCACAAATCTTAGGAAAAAAACCTGCCTCTGAGGGTCTCTAGCCGTTGGCTTAAACAACTTCCAGCGCTATATTCACTGCTTAATGTTTCATCATTAATATACTGTTTTAAACAGAGAGAGTGATCCAGCTTCGGATTGCATTTCATCATGGTAAATCTTCCAAAGAATGCACATGGTAATAAAAAATAAATGTTGATGAATACTAATACTGATTCACAACAGCAAGTAGTGTTACAGAAAGAAAAGAGAACAACTAGTGATACTGGGAAAGAAAGCTAGAAAGACTTTAAATGCACATTCAGTCTAAAGGTGGATTATTTATACTTTTATTGGAAAGCTGAAAAGCTGCTTAAAAAAAAATAAACTAAGCAATACTGCGTTAAATAGCATTAAATGATAGCCAATGCAAGAAAATGAATTGATGTTGAGGAGGCTAGAATTCAATTCATAATTTTAGCATCTAATTACACTATTAAAATATATTACTGCAACTATGCAGTCCACTACAATTATTTTCCATTATTTCACCCCAGCTATTCACTAATCCATTCACCTTTCTTTTCTCTTTATACACTACATTTCTAAATTGGTTTCACTCCTTAAATAAACTAATCTCAAAATCTGACAGATTTATCTCAATTTTCAAAAAAAGAAACTTCTTTTGATTGCATTTTACCCACATCACTTACCTCTTCATGTCACTGATTCTCTTTTTAATTTCATAGCAGACTGTGATCATGAAGCCTGATTTATTGGGTAACAGGGGACACAGAATTTCACCCTTTGCTACTGCTGACCTGTTTCTGAACCTGTTATCTAAACACCTTTTACGATATATGACCCTCTCTGCACTTTTCGTATTGTAACACCCTACTGGGATGATAATTACCAAATTACCAGCACCTCAGACACCGGTAGCTGGAATAACGCACAGACAGTGTATATCTTGCGGTGACTGCCTACAGTAGCCAAACAGGAAAGACGACAACAGAAGGCATGAATTGGAAAAAGTCAGAACTAGAACAAAACAAGACAACTCCTTCCAAACTACTGAGGATGAACAAGACCATTACTATATCTGGCAACATAGAAGCAGCAACGGATCTAATACCTGGGCTGCAACATTTTGACATACTAAGGTCTTCTGTATTCCAAACCCCGCAGCACATGTATCAGTGTGACTGAGTCTCATGTAATAAGCAAGCAGCTTACTGCTCCAATATACTACTTTAGTACCTGTAAATCATGTATTTAAAGAAAGGCTCTCTGTAGGGCTGTGCTGCACCTGACACAGGGGATCAGAGTGAGAAAATGCCCAGAAAGGAAACTATTTCTGAGAGCATTGCCAACTCGGTCAACAGAACTGATGCCACCGCTCCTACCAGTCAGGTATCAATGCACGCAGTTTCACACGTTGACGTGCCTGTCAGCTGAAAGGTCCTTACAGGATACCATTTTCAATTGAGTGCTATTACCTTCTCCTCATCACCCAAATCCCTGCAGCTGCTTCCTTTGTTCTTTACTACAAACTCCAGCAGTATCAGCACAGAGGCCAAGGAAACAAACTCAGCAAAGACTCTGCTTCTTTCCTCATCTTTGCCACTGACGCAATCAATTAATGAGACACACCTCGCTCTAAACCAGTGGATATCAAATGGGGAGCAAATCCAGCTTGGCACAAAAATTAATTTAATTCTTAATTATGGTCTATGAGAATATAAATTTAAACTACCTTCTTTTTATAGTTCACAGAATTTTCATGGTGTTGTCAAATTAGAAATATAAAAGGACAGATTCTGGACTTTATAGGGGTACTCAAGTACTGCAGAACTCTCAACTGAGTTAAAAACGGCTCGTCATCTTGCCAGGGTCTCTCAGTTTTCAAGTCAACATGTCTTCACTCTACACATGCTGAAATCCATCTTAGACAAAGGGCGACAGACCCCACAGCCTACAATAATAATATGAACGAGTGGGGAGGGCAATCCCCAGCATCCTCTGCATTCAGGTAGCTTGAGGTTCAGCATTAACACATAGAAACTAACAGGGCAGTTCAAATCCAAGAGCTTTAACCATTCACTCAGACATAATTATATCTGTGAGTGAATCCTTTTAAAAACATGTTTCTAAACAATATTTTAGTAGTTATAGAGTTGCACTAAAAGGGTTGCATAAAACCTGTGATTTCATAACTAGTATTAAAAAGTAATCTGCTGTGGCAGCTAAAATCACTTGAAAGATGGGTATGTCAGCTCTATTTGATAACCACTGCCCCAACTCCATGAAAGCAGTTTCCTTTCAAGTTTGCTCCACTTTATGGTTTGCCAAGATCTGGCCTGACACCCTTTAAGATTCAACACCTATTTGTTTTAAGATCTCATTTTCTTCTCATTGTTTTTCCCCTTGAGTGACACATAATTTTTGTCTATTTTTTCCAAGAATAATAGTTAAGTATCACTGAACTGTAGGTATAGTAATGTGAGAACCTGACAGTTATAGTAAATGGCATTTGACCTGATTTGTGTCTTAATTGCACCCTCAGAATCATTATGAACCCCTCCTGCACCAACGATCAGACTGGGACTTAACAAGTAGTCTTCAATTCACGTTCAGTTTCAGATTTATTTTCAATTTCTGCAACACTCACATAGCACTGTAATCCACAATAGTTCACTTGTTAATTCATAGCTTGCCATTAAGTTTCATGTCAATTACTGAACTAAGCATGAATCACTACAGCATAGTACATATTAGCAATGTCCTGTTGCTTTGATATCATAAAGCACCTGAAAATTAAAGTGCAGCCACCCCAAGCAGACCGGCCTGTAATATCATGTCTTCACTGCTCCAATTACCTTGGGCTAGAAGCCTCGAGCTACTCCACTTGAGATGATGCAGCTTGAGAAGGAAGGGAAGAAATAGCCACATTCTAAAACAACATTTCAGCTGTGCAGAAGGAATTAGCAGCTAAGTAATTGTAAGCTCAGCTGCTACTTCCCCATTATTTGCCCCCACATCATCAGCCTGATCCAAATCAGCCTGTCAAACAGGTCAACCAACACAAACTTAAGTTTTGTAAGTAATACTGCCTCGTGAGATTCATGCCAAAACATAAACATCTTCATTATCATGAGGTTTTGACAAAGTTCACATTTAACTGCAAAACAAGTCAAACTATTATGGCTTAATTGGTAACAAACAAGATATCAGTAAGAATTTAACATTTAATTTTCTTTCTGTACGTTATTGCTCCTTTTAATTTTCTCCAACTAACACATTACAGCGTTAATACCATGTATTAGAGCCACAGTTCATACAAGCTATCAAAGCAACACTTGACAGAAAGGGCATAAGCACTAGTTGTATTTGTAGGAGCTGGGATTTTGCCCAAGGTCTTTTCTATGCATGGAATTACAGAAATCAACAGCAGCACTAGTTTAAGAGATAGCATGTTATTTTATTATGTGGGCTGAGGGGCTGTAGGAAGAAGGAGCAAAACTCCAAGTGATATTAGGCATCTTTCATTTTGGCCTTTACTAACTCGTTCTATTAAGCAAGATGTCCTTGGTGTTGTCATAATTCAAAAACATCTTTATCATTTTATGAAACTGAACAAGGCAATCCCAAACCCAGAATCTGCTAAAATTATAATAGCAACATACTCCAACAAAAAAACCAAAGAACTAGAACAGGTCCTGTAGACCTAGAATAACATATAATCTATTTGGAAGTCTCACTAACATTCTTTAATTTGTTCCTAGATGGGAAATGGAAAAAAAACATTACACCAATGAATTGGAAATGCAATTTTTTGGAAAGAGATTGTATTTATGTATCAAGTATTTTAAAAACAGAATCTGTTGTGACATGAAGAAACAGCCTATGAGAAACAATAAATTAGCCTGGTATCACAAAATTACTATTCTAAGAAATTAGAATGCATTTTACCTATCAAAACAGATTGATAAGCGTATCTCTATTTCACTTCTGAACATTAACACAACTGAAATTCTTCAACACTGAAAAGAAAAACATCACTCCACAGATTGGTCAGCTTTTAGTATCTGCTACCCTATTTCCCTGTTTTGGGGGGGAAGAGAAGAAGGGGATCAAGCTTAATAAAGTTATGTTTTTCCTATGTCTTCTCCACAATACTGTGGTTTAAGAATGTGACTTCTGGAAGATGAAGCAGAAAGGCACCTGAGGAGTGCTGGTATTGAGTTACTTTAAGTATTTCTGAATAAATTTGACTGTACCATACAATTTTAAGAACACTTACACTGCTGTTGTGAAGGCAGCTAAGTCAGCTTTCGCTTTGGTGTCTCCCAAGTCTCCTTCAATGAGTTTGTGTCATACAGCAGTTTCTCTGCAGTAGCCGATTCAAAGCCAGACTAGGGATTAGTTTGTAAATAACATTAAGTAGCTTTAGGAGGAGCCATCTCCCGTGTTCTTGAGGTGTTTTGAGACAACGATCTCTTGGCCTGTCTTTCATACTTGCCTTCTTGATTAATAAGAGCCCTTGCAAGGTGGAAGAAATGGGTCTACTACTAGCACACATTGCTGATGTTACCATTGCCGGCATACTGCAAAGCAGTGGCTGTTCAAGAGACACTGCTTCTGTAACGAAATAACCCATGACGAGTCCGCAGGGCCAGGGCTACAGGCCTACTTTCTGCCTACTGTCCTTCACAGCCTCAACAATAAGCAGTCCGCCAGGACACGGCGACAGAGCGAAGGCAGAAAACGCCCAGAGTGCGACCTTTACGGGTACCATAAGCACGACTGCCGCAACCCCCAGGGCCCTAAGCGGCCACCCTCCGGGAAGCGCCCCATTCGCGGCGGGAGGCAGGCAGGCGAGGAAGCCGACGGGAGGTGGGCCTACCCCTCTACAACCCTAGGAGAAAAAAGCCTAACTACTACTCCACCACCTGCGCTTCCCTTCCGGACGCACTCACTGACCACTTCCGCCCCACGCACTTCCGGACGCGCTCTCCCCCAACCCCGCACGTTGCTACACGGCGGTCGCTCAAAGCACCGCCCCCGCCTTTTCCCGGCGTCCACTGCCTGGTGCTGCGCGCGCCGCTCCTCTCCCCCGCCCCCGCGGAAAGCCGGGGTGCAGCCGTTGCGCCGCCATTTTGTTCGTAACGCTGGTGGGGCTTCGGCCGGTGCGGCCGGGGGAGCTCTCCGCGGCGGCGGCGGCGGCGCCGGGCGATTTTTAAAAAGGAGTTTTTTTAATCTGTCTGGGGGCTCTGTGCCCCAGCCCTGTTTTAACACGCTATGTCTGGAGAGGGAGCTACCGGCGACCAGGTGAGCGGGAGCGAGTGGGATGAGGTCGTAGGCCTAAGGAGTATAGTGGGGGGCTAGGCCCGCCACAGCGGTGGGGCGGCCCGGTGTTGGCCGTGCTGTACAGGCCTGGGCGGGAGGCATGGGGTGTGGGGCTGGCCGTTGCCTGCAGCCACCGTTAGGGTGGCAGGCGCGGTGCAGGCCGCCTCGGGGGGTTGAGGGGAGCCCGGCCGGGGTGCGGGACCGTGGCTTTCGTCTTTTGCCTTGTCCCTGTACGCCGTGCTGGTCTCCTCCGCGGCGGGTTGGTGAAGGGCTCCCCTCCCTCGCTGCACACACCCATTTGGAGGAACTCGGGTTCGGTTTGTCAGCGAAACGCCGCGCTGGGGGAAGAGGGTGCGCGGAGCCGCTCCCAACGCCCGCCCTCGGTCAAACCGGTAGTGCTTCGAAAAACACGTCTTTCTCAGCTTTCGCGTTTCTGGTGAGAAAACTGTAATTTAGGTCGAGGTGGACAATAGACGGTCCAGTGAGTTTCGGTTTCCTGATCTCATTTATTTGTGGTCACTGAGTACATACACTCCCGGAGAAAATTGAATCCGGATCAGCTGTTTACACTGATACATTTGCAGTGCTTTGTAAAGTGAACGTTTGCTGAATATATGTGCTTAGGCTGGGTACCTTTTTAGTAATACCCTTTTCCTCTAGAGTAAGGCATTATTTAAAACACCTTTAAATTAAGACCAATAAAAATATCTTTATTTAATAAAGAATCTTTGTGGTACAGCATTCTTCCTGTTGAGGGGGAAATAGCTGCTGTTTCGTTTAGTTGGAACTTGAGTTTCTTTGACACACTAAAATATGTTTATCATAACTTCTTATTCGCTAGGCAGGTGCAATCAGTGTTGTATGTTACCTTTTTAAATCTGCTATTACCATGAACTATTTCCTACTTACCAGCATAATTTTTCTGAATGGTCTTTTTAATAGTTTGGGCTATGTTTAAAATGGAGGGATGGGGATGAAAGTTCCTCACTGAGGGTGGGGTGATGGATAACATTGTGATACGCCTTAGTGGCCAGTATAGCCTTCAAAAATACTTAAAATTAATACGATGACTTAGTGCTCCCTTGAGAAGCTTTTCTTTGTAGAATGACAGCCTCTTTTACAAAACAGTTTATATTTCTTTGATCTGGGCCTGTACTCTGAAGGGGTGGTGTGTACACTCTTTGTAAGATTACTGATTCTGGGGGAGTAAGAAAGACAAGTGCTCAGAATGTAAGATACCCAGGTTTTGTCTCATTAGAAAAATATCCTATGAATTACCAGCCTGTATGCTCAAAGGTGGTCAGGTGAAAAAGTGTATTTGTAGTATGTTTAATCAAGAGATTCTTCAGACTGGTTTACTTTATCACGAGGTAGATGGCTACAAAGAAGTAAGGATATACTACAGTAAAATGTTTATAATTCTGATGTGTAATATGTTTAACATTTAAGCTTACCCACTCCAATATATATATTTTTTTTTAAAGATTACATTGATGTTTAATTATATAATTAAACTGCTGGTTAAAGTAGTGTGTTTCTCTAGCTTGGAATATGTTACTATTAACTTAAAAACAATGCTGACTTAAGGTTTTTTCTTTTGCAAGGGAGGATTTAATATGCAAAAGGTTGAATTACTGTCTGTGTACTGAAATAAAACCTATTCTGGAAAGTAACAGCTTTTGTATTGTGGTGCCATGTCACAGAGGGTTTTAGCAGTCAAAAAATTACATATCATTATTTGCAGCCTACGTAAAGTGTGTAGTTTAACATATGGCTTGGAGTTTATTTTTTTGACCTATATTAATGTTCATCCTTTTTGCCCGTTGTGATTACTGTTTTCATATTGGGTGCAATTTAAATAAAAATATAAAACCCCACAACTGGTTTATAGGCTGAGTTAATTTCCCCCCTCTCCACACGCTCCATCCTCTTTAAGAAGGCCTCTGGATTCTGGTTTCCTAGAAGACTGATTTGGTTGTCATCAGTTACCTCTCTTTGATCAATTTTCTTCAGTTTCAGTAACTTGTTCTCTACAGTATTTTTTTTCTTACCCTGGCAGATTTCTGTTTCTTCTAATGCTAAGACATACTGTATTTTGATAGCAGTGTCTTTAGCAATACTTCCATGAAGTTTTCTGCACTGTAGGGTACCACTCACCCAGGTGTATAGTGAGGGAGCTGTACCTCCACTAAGTATTAATGCCATTCTCACTGTATTCCTGCAGAACATGCTATACCTAAATTCACCGTATCTCTGTGGAAGAAGGAACAACAGAGGATTGTGAGTGGGGCAGTTTTGCCTTGCTCCCTTCCACATGCTGCAGCTGCTACATATCGTGATCTGGTGCTATCTGACAACCTTTCTGAGTTCGCATACAGTGTATTCTTGTGGCTGTAATTATTCCTTTACATAGGAAGCTGAAGCTAGGCAGAGATTGGATTGTGGCTGGCTTTCCTGTTTCAGGTTTCATCTGCTGTTTCCACAACCAGCTTCTGAGTTTTTGGTTGCCTCTTTCATAGACAGTCACATTCATAAGTATAAAGGGGTGGCTGTACAGTTAATTTGTGTCTATGTTGTGTGCAACATGTACACATGGTAGTGTATGATGCAGATTTTAAAGATCTTTGACAAATCAGAATTGTTAGCTCTGACACAGAGGGGTGCCTGCATCTCGCTCCCCAGATCTGAGAGTTCGGAAGGGCCATCCACGAGCAGCCAGGTGAATAACAAATTGCCGCTCTGTCTCCAGCAAGCGTGAAGTAGTGGTAGCGTGAGAAAGAACAGAGAGTGGAATGATGGATGTAGGGAGGGTGGGAGAGTAAAGGTATCTTTATTTTACCAAGTGCAGTGCAACTGAAATGTGGCTTTGCTGCCTTTAGACTAAGCTTAGCTCCAGGCGTTGGAGCTTTACTGTGTATAGTAGGAGCCTAAGTTAGGTTATGTACGTTGTCTCCTTGCATCATTATTGTAGAACAGACTAGAGCGGGGAGGGGGCACAGAAATGTGAAGTAGCCCCAATATTGCAGTGTATTTAAAGTTCTTGCACTGAGTTAATTATTTTGGACCCAAATTAATTTCTCCAGAACCAGTTTAGGGATGTCAGGATCTGAAATCTGTTAGGTCTCTCCCAGACCCCTGGTGAGGCACACATGACATCTAACAAACGAGAATTTCCAAGATCAGTTTTTACACTTAGCCCTGTCTGTGTCATAGAAATTCATGTTTGTAGATTGAAAAGCTGCATCTGCCACTGTTTTCCAGAAAATTTCCTGACTCGTTCACCCCAGTGTATCCATGTGTCAAGGTTACAGAGTATGCACACTTGCACCCATGTATGTCTTCATGTTTTTCTGGAACTTAGTGTACACATCTAGTTTCATTTCAGTTGTGTGGTGGTTATTTCATGTACTCTCTACTAAGACCTGAATTTGTTGTGCTCTGCCTTTTTCTACCATGGCAGAAACACTATTCTTACCCATTTATTAAGTATATACTTGCCAGGCATCAATTTTATCTGAAGACTTGATGCAACACTTGCTTTACTCCTGCATTAGTTGTCTTCTAATCTTTTAGCAGTCTATTCTGGTTTCTTACTGTGGTTTTGTCCCTTTCTACTCCTTCCTCTTATTTATGCCTTGTATCTGTTTGATATAGTACATCATGTAAGTTTCTGAATTCTAAATGCATTAGTAACTCCTGTTGTAGTTAACTGTAGCTTAAGAAAGTGCAAGGATGGAGAAGGTGTAACTATAGTGTAACAGAGATGTGTTACTGAGGAATGGATTTTCAAACTTTTGTTCCATGCACGCACAACTGTAACTATAAGAAAAAAAACTTACTCTGATCAAACCTGTAAATTAATCTATCTGAACAACTAACAATGCTTGTTAAGTTGCATATTAATATATTTGAAATTAAATTAATTGGCTCCGTTACAGTCAAGACTAAACTGTGCAACAGCCAGCCAAAACCTCCAAGCAGTAGCTTCTATCTTGATGGACACAGAACTCCTTTTGGATGTTGAATCAATTTGACTGAATTAGCCATTAAAAATCCTGTCTTTTTGTGTATAACCACCTATGTCTTGTTTGTAGAAGTTCTCATTTCATAATTAGAAGCAGTTTTTAAAAGCATCTTAGACTGGCCACTTCACAGGTGGAAGAGGTATTTAAATATATTTTTCACTGAAGAAGATCCTTTTGTTGAAACAGGAGGATGCTTTAAGCAAGTGGGTGCATTAAGTGGTGCAAATAGTTGAAAGAGGTATTCAGCTAGGTATTTTATTGCACACTTTGAAGTTGTGAGGGTTCATTCTCAGAGGCTTGGGGAAAACCTTTAACTATTACTTTTCACAGTAAGGTATAAACCGAGATTTTTTTTTTTTTCTTGGAAGTTGTTTGATAAGTATCTTCTAGTAAATATCAGAAGTCAACTTTGTTTCTTCTGTTCTTGTTCCCTCAGATATCCGTTTTGAGTTCAAATTTGGATTTTGTGCATTTGATGCATTTTGCAGGAAGGAGCCCCTAAACTTCTCTGATTAACTTGGTTTTAGGTCTTTTCAGATTTTGGAAACCGGTCATAAAGATCATTTTGCACTCTTAGTATCTGTGAAACTAAAAGCCTGTTGCTATTTATCTGTGTATAAATAATAAAAAGGGAAGATGTGAAATCAGACTAGATGGTAGTAATACAGATACTTGTGGACGTGGAACCTTAAGCGCTAAAATAATTCTGTGACCTTCAGAGGGTTGTTTGTGGGGCAGGAGCCCAATTACGTGGGAGCTATACTGGGCACAGTTATCAAAAGTAGAGGAAAAAATATTTTTCCAGTTTGTGGAACAATTTGCAATTTTTTTTTTTTTTTTTCATGCAGTAAAAAGTTAAAAGCCAGTATCAGTCTGATTAGGTGCAGTTTTATGGTAGTTTAAGATGATCTACACTGTGACTGCTAAGTACTGTGTAGTTTTACATCATTTATTCTGCATCACATCTGATTCTGATATCAGGGAGCTGAACCATTAGAAAGTTACTCACTTTTCTAATAGGATTATTTTTCTGCTGATTTAACTCCCTGAACTAGCTTGTTACAGAATGAGATTAACCTCAAGTGCCTCTGTTAACCAAAGGGACTGAAAATGCTTCTCTAGGGGCAGGATCATGGGGGTGAACAAACACCCAAGAATTAAGTATCCACAGTTCTGGATATTGGCAGTTGTGCAAGCAGGATGATGAAAAATAAATAATCGAAAGCCACATAGCTCTGAATGGTGATAAGGACAGATGTAATCACTCTGCAGTTTTCATACACGGGATCAAATGTCTTTCTGGCTATAGTTGAGTTAGGTTAAAAATCAAGATCCTTGTTCCCTTTCACTGTATGTGATGTTAGTCCTCACAGATTAGATGTGTAACTGAATGCCTTTTTGCTCAAGCATAGTTTTGGCAAAATGGTCCAGACTGGAAATTTTAAGTGTTGATTTCTCCAAGATATTAGAAGTGATTATTTATGAAGGTCCAAGGTAATGAGGTGTTATTCTCGCTCAGACAGCACCAGGACACTGGCTTGCCTGCAGTAGTGCAACGGGCCTCTCTGAAATGTGGATGGCTTTTATCCATCCTGGAGATGGATCGGGAAGGGAGAGGGAGTGCTCACTGTCGTGGAGAAGTTGAGTGTTTTCTTATATATGACATATGCAATTCCAAGCAGTCCAGTTTAAAACCCTGATCATATAGTTATTTTCAGTTCTGTAGAGCTCCTATAATTTTTGTCTTGTATAACTGTGTGGAGAACTTTATCTGCTGCTGCTAAGTGAATATTTGCTAATTTAGGAATTCAAGCTTATTTTTCTCAATAAAAGAACATTTTATTATGCTTCTTACACAAATTAGTTCTGTATCAACAACACAAAATTAATGTAGGATTGCTATGGTTATGCATCTTACCAGCATCTATTTTGTCAGCAGCTTAATTTATTGCAGCCTTTGAGTTTGTTGCCCTCTATCTGCAAAGGTGAAATCAAATTCTTGGAAGCCTTACCTGTTTCACTACAGTGTCAGCTGACTGTTGTGTGCCACATGATGGAAAGGTTTGAGACAATACAACTGAACTACTACTGAAATAGTTGAGGTGTGCTTCAGTGGCCCAGTCTGTTTTTTCCTGTTTGAAAGTCACTACTTAAGAGTGCAAGACTCTGTGCTTCAATAAATGCTTCAGTTGTTTTTGTAGGGTGGGGTTTTTGGTTTTTTTTTTTAATGTAGCTGACATTAATAGTATTCCTGATAGGCATTTCTGTCTAACAGGATGCAGAATAATAGATGCTTGATGGAAAATTTGAGACAAGTAGATACCATTGAGATGGAATATACTGAGAAACAATGCTTACCACTGATCTGGACAAATCTGAAGTAGTGCTTTATTGAATAAACAACATTTCAACTTTGGGTGATCTGTAGAGATAACTTACATAATTGGTCTTTAAACTTAAGAAACTTCAGCTTTTTTGATGTGTTCTACAAGCTGAAATGTGTCTGTAGATGTCACTTTAGAAGAAATAAAACCACTAGTTCATTTCGTGCTATGTTTTGCATCTTAAGCCTGTATAAGTTGAACTACAGTATGCAGTATTATGGAGTCAGAAATTTGATGGACTTAGAGAAGCAAAAATATTGTGTAAATAAATTCACTACTTTTGAGCTGACAACTTCAAGCTACTAATTTTTAATTATTTTTAAAAAATAAAATTAATTTTATAATTTGCTGTGAGACTTGATACTTGCCTTCTGAGCTATGCTGTTATGCACTGACAAGTGAATGTTAAGAATGACTCAAACTGAATTGAAAAGAATAATGGTCTTTAAACTTCTGTAAAACGCCTCTTACTGATTTTTTTTTTCTTTTTCCCTTTCATGCATGGCTGCTAATACATGTCAGTTTTAACAGTTCTGCAACGTTTTTGATCATTTGTCCATTTTATAGGTAAACTTAATTGAAAAAAAATCACATCCTGCTAGTAGGACTGACACAGAAACTGGCAGTCCTGAAAAATGTTCAAAAATATGGTAGCTTTAAGTGATCAAGTTGAATTGAAATTTTTAACATAAGCGACTGTTGTATAATAGTGCAGTTGCAAAAGGTTAACAACAGCAAAGGGGCACGGCAGTCCTGAAAATAAAGTTGTTGGTCCTGAGTGACTCAGGCTTGCTGCATTTGCCAGCCCCAGCTTTCTCTCTCCTTCCTTTTTTTTTAAATCACTGTTTTGTACACGACTTCACTGGCAGCTTCTCTTCTCATAATGCCACTGTAAATGGTCTTCCAGTAAAATCCATTAATAATACCTTATATTGTTATTCTTGCAATGCCTGCTTTCCTTCAGGAGTGATGTGCAATAGTGATGCATTACAGTGCTGCTTGTTAATTTTACTAGAAATCATACCTCTGTAGCAACTAGTTACCTTCTGTTTCCCCTTGTAAGTGTATGATGGCACCTTTGATAGAGAGGACTATCAGTTCTCTCTGTCCTGTTCACTTTCTTTCATCTTCAGAGCTATTTATTGACCTAGATCAAATATTAAGAGTTAAAATTACTTCCTTGAAATGACCTTTTAAAAACTGACAGGGTGTTCTTAGAATTTCTTGCACAGTAAGTCACACTGTGCTATACAATACGGAATCATGTATTTTAACAGTAATTATGTAGCTAACTTGGAAAGTTTCACAAGAAAGGTCTTCTAGTAATAATTTACAGGTTATTACATCTCACGAAGGCACGAATTTACTTGATCATGATTTGGGACTGCTAACATCTCCCTGAAAATGAGTCAAGTTTGGAATGTTAGTAAATAAACTGTGGAGTACAGGTCAGAACGATATTTCATGCTTAATTAAAAAAACATGTAATTTAGGGTTATAACAAGCATGTGTTTTAAAATTTGTCTGTATGTCGTTATCA
This sequence comes from Nycticryphes semicollaris, assembly GCA_013400055.1. Lineage (NCBI taxonomy): Eukaryota > Metazoa > Chordata > Aves > Charadriiformes > Rostratulidae > Nycticryphes > Nycticryphes semicollaris. The sequence continues at coordinate 363,213 of VXBJ01000267.1, forward strand.
GATTGTAATTTTTTTTCATCTCCTTTGCTAACAGTGTTAAATGTAGAAAAAAAATCATGGAGACCAGAAAGTGAGATATTTCCACAAGTCTTCAAAAGAATACTTAAACCTATATATCGGTAACCGTTAACAAGTTAACATTCAGTTTGGTAGTGCTTTTAGTATTAAAAGAAAAAAAAGCTTTTAAACTCCAATAGGAATGTCTGAGTGTAAAGAAAAAAGCTTAAAAAAAAAAAAGCAGTTTAAATTACTTAGTCCCTAAGCTTCAGGAAGGCAACTGTAAGAATATAATAAATAACAGATCAGGTTAACAAACTGTGCTTGGATAATGTTTATATGTTGCTGCTAGAGCTGTTGTCTCCTAGTTTTCTTGTTGCATCTGTAACTTGTGATAGGAAATATTTACTGTCCTGCATATGTGTGTATAGAATGACTCATGCAGGAACCTGGATTAGTTTGGCTGAGATCTGTAATAGAAAAATCAGCCTGAATTTACTTTTTGCATCTTGAAAGTTTCAGGTTGGTAAAACTCTTTAAAATTCATAGTGTAATACATTTTCTGACAAACTCAAATTTGTTCTAGTGTTTTAGCAGCAATTTAGTCTGGCTATTTGCTGGATCATCAAATAAATTGAACTTGTTGTGGAAAGAGTGCATTATCTTACTGGGGCAGCTTGTTTTCCAGATAAAACTACAATGTAGTAACTGCAGCACAAAAACTGAGAAGTAGAATGTTAAATTGTCAGAATGTTGTCATTAGCTTGACTTTGAGCTGGTACAGAACTTTTAAAACTCTACCTGTGATCTCTTATGTCTTCCTTTTAATTTTTCCAGGCTGCTGAATATGTTCCAGAAAAAGTGAAGAAGGCTGAAAAGAAACTAGAAGAAAATCCATATGACCTTGACGCTTGGAGCATTCTCATTCGAGAGGCACAGGTTTAGTGACATAGGATTACATTTCCTTATCTATGGTCCACTCACACTATTTGGTTCTGGAGTAAAATCAGTAAAATCATTTACATAAATCATAATACTGTAAATGCTCTTTTGATTTTCAATTTTTAGAATCAACCTATAGACAAAGCACGGAAGACCTATGAACGCCTTGTTGCCCAGTTCCCCAGTTCTGGCAGATTCTGGAAACTGTACATTGAAGCAGAGGTTAATATTTTTACATTTTTTCTTATATACCATTTAATAGGAGTTTAAGTTTACACTTTCATAAGCATGAATAAGATAGGCACATAATATATAGGGAAAGAGGGATTTTAAATATGCCTTGCCTTTATTTTGTAAAATAGGTACAAAGGAGTGATTAAAATGAATTCTAAACGTATTGGGTCTTTTATGAGTTGATGATTGTTGCATTATGGAATTGCAACAACATTAAAACCGTTTCAATGGTATTGGAGTGCTTTAGCCTTTTATTTACTTGTCGTGTCAATTTATTGCCTCCTGTGTCATTTATTTAGAGGACTTTTGTTTATACATACAAACTTACTTGAATGACTTTATGTGAATGTTGGGGTCTCTTAATCTTTTTGTTTTCTTAGGGAATTGAGTGTTTCTGTGAACAGTGTTTTCAGGGAGGGTGTGGGATGGAAGCTGATTCCTGGAATGAAAATGCTGGGGAAATGCATTAGCACAACTCATTAGCTTCTAAAAGTCCCAACAAAATTGTGATTGTTTACACATAGCTATATAAAACTTCTCACGAAGTGCATTGATCATTTAAACAGTGTTTCATGGCCTGCACTGTATAATCTGAGTGGATTTTTAAATTTATTTCCTGTAGCTGATATTTAATACTTATACACGTGCTTTTCGTGGGCACCTTCTTAGCTGCACGTTTTTCTCAAGACAGATCTTCTCCATCCTAAACTACAGTGATGGGGACCTGTGCTCTGTAGATGAGAAATGAGATAGCTAATTTTTTTTTTCCATTTTAAGTGAAAAATGTTAAGTAATAATCTGAGTGGCAAGACTGCATTATATAGTTACCATATCTTATTTTACTGTAAATGACATATCCAAATGTGTTCTGGCAGTAAATTTTGAAGATTAACAAATTGGGATCATGGGAATCTAACAGAAAATTTTAATACTGCAGTTTGTAGTAAATAGTGCAACCTAATTTGAGTATTACCTAATTAAGTATCGTAGAATTTTCACTATTTTGTTTCCAGTGGTTTGTAGTAGTATTTGGAATTTTGGTGAATGGACATATTTGGGAGGAGATTGAATGCACTAACACATGCAGATGCTTATTTTTGCCTTTGGGCACCCTGCAACCAAATCCATTACCCTCTTTTACCCTGTAACTTTTCCTGCAGGATCTAGTATTTAGAATCTAATCTAGTTTGATGATTACATTAAATTATCTGATTTTTGTGCTTATTCAAAACCTCTATCTTTCTTATGCCTCAAATTTAAGAGTGGAATAAGACCACCTCAGAAAGCCTATACTACATTGTATATTTTTCAGCAGAAAACAGTATTATCAATGCAAAGCCTCTTGTCTGAGGCTTCTTATCTTGAAAAACATTCAGAGATAGATTGACAAAGGTTACCTTCCTTAATTGATACTTTTTAACTAATTTATAATCGAGCAGTATTTAGAAACATTAACAGTGGCAAAGCTTTAAAACAGTCTAGAGACGTGCTCCTTCAAGGAAGGAAGATCAGCTTCTACCCCGCAGGAATGGTAACCAGGTAACACAAGGTAAATTCAAGAAAGAAAGAATTGGGATAAAGATCGCTAGTTCATGTATGTCTGTGTGTGTCCACCTATAACTATACTTCAAATATAAGAGAAATAGAATATATGATTCTGTTATTCAAAACAATGGAAAAATGTGAACTATAGAGTTCTGGTAGAGGTTACACTTGAAAAGGGCTATATTTGAAAAAAATGTAAGAGGTTCCTTTTTAGAAATTTATCTTTCATATTAATCAGAAAAATTTAAAAATTTCAGTTATGACATAAATTTTCAACTTTTCTTTCCCGATTCCAGTAACTTCTCTCAACACTTATGTAATGACTGATTTAACTAAAAAGCAAAATGCTTATCTTTGCTTTTTTTGTGTGTGTGTGTTTTTTTTTTTTTGTCTATGTAAACATTTATAGCTATTAGTTGAAACAACTTATTTCCAAATTCCTCTCTAAAAAACCCATACATTCACACAATCGGGCACTGTTGTCAGTGTTGTTTTAAGTTGTGTATCATATCTACAGTCCTGTCTCAAAAGTACATTAAAAATGAAATGTTTTCTTAAAAATTCTTTTAACAGTGTGGTTGCATATAAGTTAAGACTTCAATTAATTTTTGAAGGAATTGTTTTAAGGCTCCTTCTGTTGCAGCCTTAAAATGTACAAGGAACATAGGGATGGTATTTTCCAAAGTCTTTGCTTTTGAAATCTTAGTAGTCCCCTCCAGCTAGAAAGTTTCTCTGGGATTATTCAGAAGTGTAGAGCTTTCTGGTCTTCGAGTTTGGAAAGTAAACCTGTGGAAATCTTTTAGAACTGCTTTCGATTCACTTTCACTGCCTCAGTATTTAAATGTGAAAATCGCTAAATCTTCAGTCACCTGTAAGCTGCGTTTTTTTCTGATGTCAAAACAAGCATATCGCCTTCCTCTTTCATTTGATAGTGTTTCCTCTTTGCACCACAGCAAGAAAAAAGGGAGAGGAAAGTGGGGGTTGTTTTCTGGCAGGTTGTCTTTCACTAGAGAATTTTGACCTCTGAAGAACATACATCTGAGCTGAATATCATTACATAGTGGTGGTCTATTATTGGAAGATGAGCTAGCGTGGGGGTTATGATTATGGCCTTACAAAGAAGGAATGAGCCCTTTAACAGCTGTATTCTTTATAGAATTGTTAGAAGTCTTAAATTTCACTTTCCCTAACTTGAGGAACATGGTCTTTATAGTCAGTTCCGTTCGTCAAGTAGAAACCACTGTTCATATGAACAAAAACTGTTTCCCTGCATAAGCCAGTTCATTTAGTAATGCAAAACTTTTAAGTGCAGGCCTTGCTGCTGAGGTTACCTCTTGTTTTTATGGCAGCGCTTGTTTAGTTCCCTGTTTTCCTTTTTGTGTATTACTTCGTTCCTACATGGAGTATAGTTGAAAGCAGTGCTCAGCACTTTGTATATCATGTAACTTACAGCTATTGATACACAGATTGTGATGAAGTAACCGAGTACTTCACATTTCCATTTTATGTGCCAAGCACTGATTTGGATGCTCTGATCTCTTACTATTACTGGTTTGTTAGCGGAACACGGAGATTAAGTGGGAAGGGCATGTTTTGACAGTTTGTTGATGGGAACTCTGCTATTAAAGTTTGAATTGGTCAAAACATTTTGATTCTCATGCTGTTCTTATTTCTTCCAACATTCAAAGAAGCAGTTGCAGGACATAGAAATAATAGAATTGGATGAAACAGCTCCCGGCTCCCAGTGGTTTTGGGTCCTAGCATTTGAATGCTAAGATTTGTGAGACTAGAGTTTTGTGTAGTGAATTTGACAGATGATGTAGTCTATTTTTGATACATATTTTAGCAAGTGAAATAGTTAACTTGCTACTCTGTGTCTACAGAATTGAGGAAGTGGTGCAGTAATGCCACTCTTTTTACTTGGACCATTGTTTTCTCTAGTTGCTTAAAGCACATTTTTTTCTCTTGATACCTTTCCCATAAAAATCTACTTCCAGAAAAGGTGAATCAGTTTTCAGCCTCTTTCACAGTTTTAAAAAGGAGCATGCAGGTCTCAATTCCACATGTGCCATAATGTTAAATTCATAAATCACATGATCTGGATTCTAGCCTGTTCTACTGATTTGCTGTGTCTTCTTGGGTAAGTTATTTAACTTGTTTTGCCATTATTAAAATGGATACCGACCTACCTACCTCACAGGGTTGTTGTGAGGCTCATTTTAGTGATTAAAGTGCTTTTGGCATCTGGCTAAAAGGTACTACAGAAATGTGAAAATAAATTCTGATGTAATATCCATGATTCCGTAGGCCCAGCTGTCTTTTACTATTTCCTTTATCTCTTTGACTGTTTGAACCATCTTTTAGGCACAGAAAGACTTGATAATGCTTTTCATACACTTGAAAGAACTTTTACTTTACCAGTATTGTAAATATTTCAGTAGTTCTGAAGCAAGCTTTTGAAGTTGTCACCTTTTTCTCTGCTAGTTTCCTTTGAGAAATCGCCAGGCTCTGAAAATCCTCTTAAGCACATTTATTAAACCATGTTCATGTGTTTGCAACATTTTTTTAAATGATCTAAAGAATTTTTAGTTCTGGTTGCTCTAAGCAGAAACTTTAATTGTCCTGAATGTTTCGGGCCAGTTCGCACCACACTTTTTTTTTTTTTTTTCCTTTTTCGTTGTTGACTATATTGCATTCTATCTTGGTCACTTTGAACTGTTACTAGTAGGAGATGAAAGGTTGCCATAATTAAAGATTTTAAAATCATAAGCACAAGACAGTCATGACAAACACCCCAAGTCTAGAAACAATAAATACAAAGCTAGTAACATGTGTGTAAAGTGTTTGGCTGTTAATATGTACTTTTTGTCTTGCGAATTTGCAAGTAAGACTTCTGTGTTATTGCTTATTCTAAAGAAATGGAACTAGATATGTTTGTTCAGATAACTTCTCTTTGGTATGAACACCTCGAATTTTAGATGTCTCAGTAACAAACCAGATGCTGTATGACGATTCAGAGGGTGGGACCAAAGCGTAGGTTGACTGTTTTGCATTTCATCATATGCAATACATCAGTATCTTTAATTCATGTAATTCACACTGGTGTGGATACTAGTCAGAATGTATCATTTAACGTACTTGTATATGAAAAATGTAAATAAAACCATTTAGAAAAATGATTGTTTTTGTTTAAAATGTTTGTGTTTCTTCAAAGCATTTTCTTCCCCTGTTTTACTTGAGTCTGGTTCTGAGTTCAGAAAAAAGTTGTTATACCTACCACTAAAATTCTTCTGCTTGGGGAAAAATGGGAACTGCCTTCTGGCAGGATGAAGTTGGAGTGATCAGAAGTCAAAGTAGTATAGACTTCCTGGCTGACATTCTGCATAGTTGTACTTTAAACTGAAAATACGGTGTATATCACTAGCTGATCTTTGTTAATTTCTTAACAGGAGGCGTAGCCATTATAATCCATACCCACCTTGCTAGTCTACCACATTTCTCATAGTAAACTTCTGCTTTTGAGAGACTGCTGTACAGGTGCTCTGTACAAACATCCATATTGCACATTCTTGACTGCCTCAGTCTGAGATTTTTTTAAAATATTTTTTTACAACTGTATTATTTATGATCTTTCTTACTCGTGTGTGGACTTGTTCCATTCCTGTTAATAAATGTTGTTCTGTCTGTGTGATTATTGTAGACTTGCGCTAGAAAATGAATGCAACTTCTTTCCTGTCTTTTCTGCTCAATATGTAAATGCAGGCGTGTACATCTTGCATATTTGCCATGGTCCTACAAGTTGTATAATATCAGAAAGTTGTCCACATAATTGACATTTGTAGTTTCAGAAGATGGGCAATACGACACTAGTGGGTTTCTTTATAATTCTGTTTTCTGTATTTGATCATAAAAAATATCACGGAAAAGCGTTAGGAATTTTTAATTCTTGAAGTGAAGTGATGCCTAATGAAGAGATTACTATGAACCCTCTTCTATAGTGTGTTGCTGTTTTTACATGAATAAACATGAACTATTTCCTGTTCTGTGGTATTCTTTCTATGCGGGGTGACAGAAACCATCCCTGTGAGAAGTGTTAGTTATATAAAACTCTTGCTCACAACACTTTTGAAGTACGACTTTCAGGAGTAATGAAGACAGTGAAAACTTTTCTCATTGTGTGCTCTCTTTTGTTGAATTCATTTTCTGCTCCTGTTGATGTTTTGATGGGGAACTACGTGTTAGGTCAGGCACAAACTTGAGCTTTTTTCTTGTGTCTGAACCTGGAAGAATTGAGAACTGAAAATACAGAACTTTCTTGTGTACTGTGTATTAGCTACAGATTGGTTACCTACATCATCTGCATGGCTGAGGGAGCTGCAATCGTAATTTCTTACTCATTTCTACATATCTTCCAGCTTCCAATTGTCAGCTGGTTGAGTTACCTGATGATCTTTATTCAGGTTTCGAGAAGCTGGAGAGAACTGAGGCTGAGAGGACACTTTCCATTAAACCTTATCTGCTAGTGCTACTACATTACATAATGCTTGACTTTATTTACTACAGAATTTCTTTATAGACTATGAAAAGGCTTTGAGTCACTGCTGTGGTGAAAAACAGTGGCTTCTTTTAGCTAGAAACTCTGTGAAGGCAAGCTGTTCCTTCTGGTGCTCCTGTGTCCTGTTAGTACAAATGTTCTTTGTTTGAGAGTGCATTGGTTTTTTCCCCCACATGAGGGTATGCTTTTCTCCCTTTTCTCACTGCTCAAATCCAGTAACAATCTGGGACTTCTGCAATGAAATAGTGTGTACCCAATACTGGAAGCTTGACATTTTTCCTTTCTTGCAATTCAAAAGTGAGAGGAAACTACATGCATTGGGGCACGTGTACCACTGCACAGGCAGCATTTACGTTTTTTGTGGCAGATGGTACACGTGTAGTTACACATGAGAAGATCCTCTAGTGATTTAAATCTGGTCAGTATTGGGATTTAACTAGTTTTGTAGAGATGAATGCTCGTAGCATAGAAGCATTAGAAGTTCACTGGAATTGTGGCATCAGAAATGTTTCATTTGTTCTTTTTAAATGTAGTTTGTTAGACAATTTTCAGGAATACCATGATAGAGTGGAATTCTCTTGGACCTTGAGACAAGACTGTTTAACAGCACTCACTTCTGAAGTGTAAAGTTTTCCTCTGGGTTTTTTTTTTCCCCTTAGAAGCAGATTGTACTAAGCCATGTGACAGAGTCCATGTACTAATCTTCGTTTTTGGGAAGTTCCAATGAGCATGTGTTGCTTATCTCATAGTAGATCCTGTAATGAAAGGGGTTGTAGACTGACTGCTGGGCTAAAGGCTTTTGGAGCTTTAACAACTTTGCCTTTCTCCAGAAGGAGGAGAGTTAGAATTGTTGGTATGGTATGCTGCAGAACATTTGTTGTTTTACTCATGCTTTCACACTTGCTCTGTTTCAGCAAAACAGTTATGGAGCTTATACATATATCTAAACTATATAGGCTTTATTCTTCTGAATCAACTAATTTAAAAAGTTCAGTAGCGTGGTTGAGGGTCAACTGTCTTACCCAATTTGATTCCTGTAATAAGACTACTTAAAACATAGATTTTAATGAGAGCAGCTAACTAACTCTCTCTCCCGTTCCCCATGGTTTACATTAGTATGTGAAACAAATAAGAAAGACCCAGTGTGTGAAACTGGAAAGAGGAACGACTCTGTACTTTTTGGAGTATTAACCCTTGACCATAGCAGAACAAGCTGTTACTAGAAAGGGTCTGATACTTCCATATTGGTTTATGTAAGAATGAATATCAAATACATTTTAAAAAATACTTTTCAAGTCATGCACTTGGCTATAAAGACAATTTCCAAAATGATCTAGCATTTTATTTTATTTAATATTTTCTATGTCCAGACTGCAGCAAAGCCATCTACTTCCTTCAAACATCGTCCCTCCTGGAAGTGTAGTTTTTCAAACACTATTTTTACTGTTTAAACAAAAAGAAACTCTCTATTCAGAGATTAAAATGGATCCAACTTACAAAAATGAAGTGGCAGGTCTGTAATGTATGTATGTATTGTCCTGCAGATAAAACATAGTGAAGTTAGCATGTGAGGAAACTTCATTGTACTACGCTTACACTTAGTTTCGTTTATGTTTTAAATGTTCATAGTGTGACTATCAATAGGGGAAAAAAAAAGAAAAAGATGACTCGGTGGCAGCTGTGTCTTTGGTTTGTTTTCCCTTAGGAAAGGGGAAGATGCCTTGTCAAAGAGCAAAAAGTTGCAAGGGTCTTCTTCACCCTAAATCTTCTGTTTATTTGTACTGCTTGGAGAAATAAAACGTATGACGCTGTTGTCTATAGTTGGTGGTATTTTATGTAGTGAACGTATGGGAACTGGTACAACTTCCAGTTAAGTTATCTTAATTTAGGAGCTGGTTTAGCATGTTTTTGGCATGGTTCCAGGGTGGAATTTGAACTATAAAGTGACTTGTTCTATTTTAATACCAGTGCCATTCACTTCAAATCAGTTTTCAGGCTCTATGACAGGGAGGAAGCAGATGTTATGGTTGACTTATGTCAAATTCTGCATCCCTGCAGCTTCCATTAAGGGCCTGTTCCCCATTATATACATATGCGTATATATTAGTTAACTAAGTTGATGGATCAGAAGCATAAAAAAGAAAGCGTGCACTTAGTATTTCTAAAGTTAGAAAGGAAGGTACAGCAAGAATCAAATACACCATTTAAAATTCACCGACAAAGTGTTGATTATTTTAGTTTTTCTTGTTAAATGAAAACATGCTATGGATCCATGCTTGTGGATTCCTGAGGAATCTCTCAAACTGTATATGCATATACATGCTCATTGATGTGTATATACATGCTTATGAAATAAGGTCACATAGCATAATTAATGTTCTTTTAAAATTGTACTAAATAGAAATCTGAGTGTATGGGCATATCAGTGCAAATTATCTATGGATAATTTATTTAGATTACTTACGTTTATAGGTACTCAAAGCTTGCAGAAATAATTTGTACGTAATCCTGAAGTGGTACATATTTAAAATAATAGTGAGTGGAATTTTTTTGTTAAACACAGCTTTTGTCTGAGTGATAAAGCCTGATTTGATGCAGTGTGTAGATGATGGGGAAAAGTAAAGGTAGATTTCCTTCTTTACTTTTGTTGTCTTGAACCCAGGATTGGCCTGCTTTTCTCCATTCCTCCCTATCCATCAAAAGATTGTTTTTGTATTTTTTCATGGGCACAATTAGAAGCCTATTTGCTGGAAAAATTGTAGACTTTATCAGGTATTGCTGTGGGCTGTATCTTTCAATATGTCCTTGCAATCATCTTTCGTGTGACCACGAGGCCCCAGGAGTCCTTATCAAGAAGCTGTCTTGGGACAGTTCGGACATGTTCTTTGAATCTAAGAAGCATAATTTTACTTGCTGGTTTTGATGGGGCAGAAAGCTGGGGTGAAGGTGGAAGAGGGGGTTGCCTGGTAATGAAATGAATGAAGTAGCATTTGTAACTTTTTTGCACCTTTTTTTTAACTTTTCTGATTTTGGGGGGGGGGGGGGG